>LPNX010200715.1:271051-295788 GCA_001517045.1 Pseudotsuga menziesii
CTAGGATACCTCTTTTATCCTCTTATGACAGAGCGATTTAGATATGAAACGCTTATGGACAAAAGGCCATAGGCGGTGGCATCGCTTATGGAAAACAGGATACAGGCGGTGCAAGCAAGGTACCACTCATGGGACACAAGAAAAGTGCGGTGCTAAGTTTTTTCATGTAATATTGACAAATAGGATAGGTTTCCACTCGAAGTGCTGGGATTAAGGGAAAACAAAGTCTTATCACATGGTGGTGACAGGATTTGGGTATAACAGAATGCCCCCCAAAGCGTGAGTCTTAGAGGGATATGATAAATGAGAGCTTTGAGAGAACAAGTTGTCACCCAGAGATGAAAATGTTAGCTCGATCAGAGAATGTCATCCAATAGGCATCTATAGTACATAAATATTTTTGACTCATAGACACAAGTAACCAACTCATGGTTGCAGACCAATACAAGGTAGATCCATGGGAGGAATAAACAAGCATGGCTACTAGAATATAGCATAGATCCATGTGATAGAGGACTCAAACTTGGACATAGCTACTAGACATACAGTGTAGATCTATGTCATACAGACGCAAATTTGAGCATAGCCACGACCATAGAAATGTGGATCCATGCTAGATATACAAAACTCCATCGCAACCTAGGGAAAGCAATGAGCGCTACACAAATACCCAGGGTCTTCGTCTCGTCTTCCACAAAGTATGATTCTATCCATGTGATTACAATGTTCTGAAGTCGAATATGGTAGAAACCACTTGATTACTGGTCAATGATGTGAATCGTTAACAAGTGCAAGGGAGATCACCATTGATGTCAATGGTTCCCAAGGTACCCTAGTACAATCTACTGAGTGTGAATAGATGTCCTGATGTTAAACACCCAGTCGATTCTATCGATCAAAGGTCAATGATGTGAACCTATGTTGAGAGCGAGAGAATCTCTCATTAAGGCATACAGATCTCAAGGTACTAAATTTTTTGTTTCTAATACTATTTCCCGAATAATGAGTTGATGTTGATGGGAATAGTCTCATTGAAGGAGGGCAATGATGAGTCCAACATTGATGACACGAAACTCATAACATAGTTCTGGAATGATGTGAATGTAGTAACCACAAGACTGACTCAAAAGTACTGACACAGAGACTGTTTTGACTGCAGAGGTAAACTTCTTCAACTTCCCTTTGAACATCGGGCGACACGACACAAGACTTGGCAGCATGACTAAATGAGACAAACTCACGATGCGACAGTGGACAATGCATTCTTTTGAAAGACTCAAAGGAGTGACATGACTCGTGAAAGTGGATCGTCATAGAGATCAGCTGAATACCCAATTGACTAAAATGATATGCAGACAAGTGCCATGTTCAAAGGTAATGACAAACTACTGCCGTTTATTTGCAAAATGATTCCCTTCCCATTTTACCCATCATGATCGATGAGTGCCGCTTTTCGATTTTACGAGTTCAAAGAGGGTAACAAACACTCGGTATAGCTCGTACGAAGACAAGTCCAAACTCATATGTTTTACGAACCTGAGAAAGGAGGGGTTCGTTCCCGAAAATGGGTCTCTCAATGTTTAATTTAACAAGTCCAATGAAAGAAAACTCGGTATCGTTCATGTTTAGAGAGTCTGAACGATTATAGAAGAAGACTCCAAAAGGTCATTTTTCGTATGATTTTGTCCCTAAGGCCCGAAAAAGGTATAAAATAATACCTTAGAGAACTCTTCCAGTCATGATTGGCTGGAGCGTTCCTTTTTCGTAAATAGTCTATCCGAACCAAAAAAGAGATAACCTACCGTCATAGAGATGACTCTTCAAATGCTTTAACGAGCGTGAAGAAGACAAGATCACTTGACAATCTTTTCATATTTAAGGAGCCAGAAAATGTGTTTAAAGAAGACTCCATTAGACTTTTTCATGTTTGAATCCAGAGCATGAAAAAGTAATAAAATAAGCTCAAACCACTTTTCATGTTTTAACCAGAGCATGAAAAATGAAAAGTAAGCTCAACACCATCTTACTGTTTTTAACGAGCTCAAAGATCAGTTGAAAGAATGCTCGAAGATTGGTTTCATTTTTACGCAATCTTGAAACCAATGGGTAAACTATGCTTGAAAAATACCATTAACATGATATACAGAGGTTGGAATCTTGCCCCCAGCATGATTGCTAGTAAATCTTACCCCTATCATGGTTGCTAGCGGCTCGACATGCCCTCAAGATTCATTTCATTTGACGATTCTTCTTCCATACCCAACCTAAAAACCTGGTTATTAATGTGAAAATGTTCACCACGGGGGTAGGAAGAACGAGAATCGGGTAGGTGAAAACAAGGTTCAAGTTCTAACACTAAAGTGAAGACTCGACTCAAGGGAAGGGGATCCATTTCATTTTTACACAAGCTTGAAATGGAAGGTAACTATGCTTGGAACATGGTTTCATTTTTATGCAAGCTTGAAACCAAAAGGTAAACTATGCTTAATGAAACCTACTTCATTTTTTAAAGAGCTTGAAATAGAAAATGAACTATGCTCAAGAATGGTTTCATTTTTATGCAAGCTTGAAACCAAAAGGTAAACTATGCTTGAGGATATCTATTTCATTGTTTAATGAGCTTGAAATAGAATGGGAACTTTGCTCAAAGGTATCTATTTCATTGAGCTTGACACAGAATGGGAACTATGCTCGCAAACCTGCTCCTACCCAACATGATATCCACAGGTTGGTAGGTTTCCCCCATTACATAAAATCTAGCGGCTTATTTGCATTATGATGTCCATAGACTAGAGCCATGCCCCCCATTTTACCTATGATGGGAAGAAGCTAACTAGAAGAAGGGGAAGGAACCACAAGGACATGTGGCACATTCAGGGCAGTCTGATTACTAGGATTGATGTGATGGTCAGGTGTAACAAAAGAAAGCTGATCAATGGTCACAATCTTCCCATCATGGGGAAAATGCATAACTCTAAAGAGTGTGGAAACTATAGCTTTCTTGGCATAAACATAATCACGTCCAAGGAGAAGATTAAAATCTAAACGACCTTGGACCACCATAACATCAATGCAGGCAATTTTCCCTCCTAATGTAATTGTTAAATAAGGAAGGGTCCCTAAAGGTGAGGTAGGCCTGCGATTAAAAGCCAATATCTAATTGGTGGCTGGCACAAGCTGAGGAGAACCTAAAGCTTGCCAAGCAGTTGAGGATATAATACTAACAGAAGCCCCTTCGTCAACAATAGTGCGAAGTATCCGCCTAGCAGTAACATTCACAACTATCTGGAAAGGAACACTCAAATGAAGACGATACTCTGTTAGGTTACTCCAGTCAAAGGAAATAACCTCACTACTCGGAGAGGGTTCTGTTGAAACAAACAAAATTTCCTCTTGTCGAGAACAATCAGAATGAAGCATAAAAACTTCAACAGGATTTAGTTCATTCTCTACTGGAAGAGAAGAACAAGACGAAGATTTGGTCAAAGAGACTACTTCAGTCTCAACACTCTCTGATGAAAGAGCGGGATCAGGTGGAAATGATTCCGACTTGACCACTTTAACTTCACTCTCCAAAGGAAGAGTGGGATCAACCACAGATAAATCCGAATCGACCACTTGGTCAACCAGCGAGGAATCGAGGGATAAATTACTATCACTTCTTGGAATCACCTGTTGATGACTAGTAATATTTTCCAACCAATGCGAAGCTTCATCCATGCTTGGATAAAGAAAAGTACGATGCATAGCCTTGCATATCAAACAAGGATACAAGAGTTTACCCTTACGACCTTTTACCAATGGGTCACTGGTTGAGGGAGTATCGTCAACATGATGATCAGAGGTTGATGACACAGATAATTTGGACCTTTTAGACCACTCTTCTCATACACGGGAGAGACCAGGACACTCCTTAAGAAGGTGGTCCCCCTTACAAAGTTTACAAGGGAACTTGGCTTTTCCGAGTGTTCTCTTAGAACGAGCACCATCAAAAGCAAACAGTTGCTACTTTTTCTCTTTCTTATCCTTCTTCTTCTTAGCCTTCCCTTTCTTCTTCTTCTTATCCATATGAATACTAACCATAGAGCTTTGGTCAAGTGAAGAAGAAGGAAGGGATGAAGCAACAACCGACGAAGAAGGAGAGGGATTAGGTTAAGGTCGATCCTCTCCCAGAGGAGAGGTGACATTTGAGAAATTAGGTGTAACAGGAATTACCGGATTAAACAGCCATACCGGTAATCCTATAGTTAATCCAGGAAGATTTAGTGGGGCAATAAAGGGAGGACCAATACCTTCACTTGGAGGGAATACAAAAGGTACACCTTGAAAAGGGACCTCTTGAGTGGTAGCCCCAGATGAGGATGCCATCTCTAAACTCTATAATAACCCCCTAACTACCATGCACAAGCAAGTACTACTTAGGAATCTCACAAGACAGGCCAAAAGGAGTGGATAAGAGTCAGGAATCTCACAAGACAGGCCAAAAGGATAACTAATATGGTTTGAGGATTCCTAAAAGAGTCTCCCGATATATGCAAGGTACATGGGAGCTCAAATCGGTAGTAGTGTTGTCTAATGCATAACCATTCACAAGGGGCCTTCCTATATACAATCGAGTACGTGAAGTACCTTTCTATATACCTTAAGGGTACGTGAAAGGCCGTTCGATATACTCACGGTACGTGGAAGAACTGCGCGAGTCCCGAGATGTAATGCAGACGAGTAACGACAGCTCCTACGCTTAACGACGCCCGAACACGTCTCTAACTTATCACTCAAATTGCTAAAATTTTTAACCTAGTACTACCGTTAATTTTATCTTGTGTGTTTAGGTGGAACCATGGAGTGAAAACTTGAAATTAAAGAAGATGCATACTGATCTATATGATAATGCAAGTTTTCCTCTTCAATGAAATTCTACCTAAGAGAGGGAGAGAGATTTACTTTTCTTCCCAAAAATGCACACCCAAATGCAAATGCAATTCTA
This sequence comes from Pseudotsuga menziesii, assembly GCA_001517045.1. Lineage (NCBI taxonomy): Eukaryota > Viridiplantae > Streptophyta > Pinopsida > Pinales > Pinaceae > Pseudotsuga > Pseudotsuga menziesii. The sequence goes on from LPNX010200715.1 coordinate 276,039, forward strand.
TCTTTTCAAACAAAAATTGAAATATCAATGCACCCCAAACAATCTTCAAAGCAAATAAAAAAGAGATCTAGAGAACATCAAACATAAATAAACCAAAAGTGTTTCCTATCTTTTCATGATTGAAAAAGATGCATAAAAACTTAATAGAAAGACAATTTCACTAACGTTTCCAAACAAAACTAACTCTAATGCACGCAGAGCTGAAAAAAAAAATTCTTCTTGATGAAAGTAAGATCTAGAATTTCAAACAATCATGCACAAAACAAGAATAAAATCGTTCAACAACGCTTGCGAATAAAGAAAAGGAGAGAGAAAACTAAAACTTCTCTTTGAAACAGATAAGGAAACGAAGAACCAATCTTTCCTACCAAGCACTGAAAAAATCAGCATGCAAAAGGAAACAAGAATCACCCCAAGCAAAGAAAGACTCAAAACAACATGGATCACTCATGCATTCCAAGTCCAAAACAAACCGAAACCTTACTCATGAAAATGAAATGTATATTTCCAATTCCAATGAATAATATCTACAGAAAAGAGCAAGAGGTTTCAAGAAAAGAAAAGAATGTGAAATCTAATGCAAGAAACACAAACTCTCTTTGAATGCAGAAAGAGTACAACAATCAATGAAAATACAAAGTCTGGAACAGGGCCTACCTGGCACCGCGCAGATGAAGCTGCTGATAGGCGGTTTTGAGGCAGAAATGCTTCTTGCTTACTGGACTCAGGCCGTGGCACTGCCTACTGCTAACTAGACTCAGGCGGTGTTAAATTTTTCATATGCTTAGCTAAGACATCAGTATTTCATTTCATTTTCATGAAAAAAGCATATAAACAGGATCACTGAAAGATAGACAAGCACAACCATAAAAAAGGAACACAAAGATTTATCCTAGGAAAACCCTAAAGGGAAAAACCCAACAAAAGCTTCCTCAATATAGATGCCCCAAAAAGATAAAAGATAAAACCAGCAAGGAGATCAAAGCCTGATCCTCCTCCTTCTCCAGCTACTTCTTTTCTCCACTAATGCGCTACCCAAGTGAGATTGTGTGTGTGTCACAAATGAGGAGCACTACACCTCTATTTATATTCATCCGTTCACTTAAGTTAACTCATTTGACATGTAGGCTTGAGTTAAATCATGTAGGCTCGAGTTACACATGTAGGCTCAAGTAACCACACTGGGGTGCTAATGACCCACCTTTACAATTAGAGGGGACTACCTCATGACTCTTATTAGTTCTTCCAATTAGGAGCATCGGGGTACAATGTAATACAAGTGGTTCTCCCGGTAGGACCATCGGGGACCAAAAAAAGAAACATATAGAATATTCTTCGAAGTTACAATATTTCAACAGGCGGTGGCACCGCTTCTTGCTAACAGCATATGTGCGGTTCCCTGAATGGATCCAAAACACAAGGAGAATGAAAGATTAAGTTATAAATTGATCAAATCAAGGTAAATATTGATGAATTGACGTAAAAAAGAGCATATAAAGTCGAAATAGTTCAGATCTGAACATATCTAAAAGTTTCAAACCAAAATATATTGAGGCAGATAGCAGATCTGACTGAAGAGAGTTGGAGATGGAGCCTGGATTCGGACAAGAGTTCAAGAACTAAGGAAGATCAGATCAACTGATACATGTATCTATTCCCCAGTGGAGTCACCAGATTTGTAACTAGGAATATTTCACCTTCTGCGGAAATAAGTTGTTCCTCTGGTCTAAATGGTTTAGATCTAGAACAAATGAGTGAACGACAAAGGATGAATACCCTCCCTAGATGTCATAGACACCTAGAATGCTGCTTCGATAGTGAACCTATGTACCTGTAACCAGATCAAACATGCAAACACATCAAAGATACCAGAACATCATCTACTTATCCATGTTAGTGACTAGGAAATCTAACAACATGTACATGCGAAATAAAAACAACAGTAATGTGGGACAGAAATCAGCTTTGCATTAAGATGTATGAAGAAGTTTACAACCAATTAAGCCTTAGTGTTGACATGCATCTCCATGAAACCAACATCTCATCCCCATAAGCTCCAACTTTGCTCTCTATGCTCTCCAATGGCTTGGGCCAAGTGGTCAATCCAATAGCATAACAATACCTCTATAGTTCTCTCCCTCAACAATGGACATGAGCTTATATTTATAAGACTCAATGGATAGGAATGGTTGAGAGATTTGTGGATGAGGCGACCTCTAAGATCCTATGATGGGGGATCTCGATATCAACTGACCCACAATGATAGGGATAAGCGAGGACACGAGGCTCATGATCTAGAAGCCTCGAGAAACTTCTCTTTTTCCCATTTTACCAAGGGTGTCACTTTTCTCCTCTTATGACAGAGCGGTTTAAGTAAGAAACACCTATGGACAAAAGGCCACAGGCGGTGGCACCACTTATGGAAAACAGGATACAGGCAGTGCGAGCAAGGTACCGCTCATGGGACATAAGGCAAGCGCAGTGCTGAGTTTTTGCATGTAAGATTGACAAATAGGATACGTTTCCACTCCAAGTGCTGGGATTAAGGGAAAACAAATTCTTATCACATGGTGGTGATAGGATTTGAGTATAACAATGCATTAATACACAACAAAAACAATGCATTCACTCAATCATTCAAAATGTTCATATTAATTCATAAACAAAAGTTTGCAGAGATTAAGCACAAGAATTCTTATCTTGAAAAGAAGTTGGACTGCAACTAGCTACGTCGCTACAACGTTCCACCCAACCATAGGCCATTGTGCTCATCAATCTCTCAGCATCACTGCCACCCCCAAGCTGGGAATGATTCCACAAGGCACTAGGGGAATAACAAGCTCACACATATCCCAAACCATACATCCACAGTCAAGCCAACACACTGTTGGGTTTCATAGACGGTTAAGGAAACTAGCCAATAACATGGAGAGGTCCTTGGACTTACTCACCCAAGCCAAACCATACATCAAACACACAGTCATCCAACTAACATAGGGTTCCTTGTACTTACCCAACCAAGCCAACCCTGCTAGTCAAGCACATACAACAGTTTAACAACTGGGTATTTACAAAACATTCATGGGAAACCAAACAGAATGGCCGAGGGGAAAACAACCCTGCATGAGCCAATCCAATTCCAAGAATTGATGTTGGGAAACATAGGAGAAACTTGACCCCCATAAACCTCTGAGTTGTAATTCATAACACATAAAACATTTATGGGCATAACAGGAGCAAATACAACCTCCATTTACCCATAATTAGGGAAATCATGGCTCCCTAACCACTGAGAAACATACCAGTGACTTCCTTGGTATGGAACAATGAGAAAACAACATAACGCGTGAGAGGAAAATGCCTATAAATCCCCAGCTGCGTGAGGGAGACAAAGATGGCCCCAACAACACCAAAAACGTGAATCCCTGCTGCCAATGCACTCAGCAGCAGAAAAACGACTTCCCAGCCATGGGGAATAATGGAGAAATTGCATAAAATGTGAGGAAAGCTCTCAGCTTGCTCACAGGGGAAAAACGACCTCCTCGAACCCCAAAATCGTGGCCCATTTCTTCCCATTGTCCCAGCAACACTAGAAGACGAATTATGGGCATGGGGAAAATGAAGAAAAACAACAAATTGTGAGGGAGAGAGAGCTCAGCAAGCTTCCCCTACATGAGAGAGCCTACCATGAATGAGAATGGGTGAGGAAATGAAAGGCATGGGTGCATTATGGCTTGGGCATGCCTTCCCAAACTTTTACTTTCCCCACAAGTAAAAAACACACTTTCAAAAAATGGGTGACTTCCCAAATTCGAATTTGACCTCCATACCTTTCCCATCCCAAGGAAATAACTTCCCCAACCACTTCTAATGACTGGGCACAAAAGACAAAAAGGGTAGTTGAAACTTGATGAGTTTTCCCCTTGACATTTGGATTTCCCCCCATTGGCCCAAGGGTTTGATTATTCCCCCCTCCTTATTCCCTGTGAAATCATGCCCCCATCTCTTTAACGTTGCGGCGCATAACTAGTAGTGGTATTTCTATTAATTTTCATTTTACCTGATGTCTCAAACATATTGTGCTTGGCTAGCACATAAACCATCAGAATCGATTTTAATTGCCAAAACATAAAATACTAAATCCATGGTGGGGCCTTTGCCTTGAACTCCACACCATGATTTATTAACGTTATTTACATCATATGCAATTCAACACCATGGGGTCAAAAACGGGGTGTTACATCTAAGTATTGAGAATCGACAGAAATCTATGAAGTTTCCCAATACACAGGCTGGGTTCGGTAAGTTTTTCCGATACACATCGAAAAACTTGTTGAGTCTCACCCGATACATCAGTTGATTTTTGCCGACGGGAGAGAGAAGACAGAAAATTTTTCAAAAATTTTCTAAGTATGGCAATTTGCCTGTTAGCTCAGTTAGCTGAAGTCGAGCCGACACATGTCAACTGAGTTTTCCGAAGTTGAGACGATGCATGTCGGCATGAAACAGAGATTTGGGTCGACACATGTCGGCTGAGTTTTTCGAAGTTGAGCCAATGCATGTCAACGCCAAATAGATATTTGAGTCGATACATGTCGGGTAGAAGTTGAGTTTTTCGCTGACGAGAAGTGAAAGCAAAATTTTCCAAAAAAATTTCTAAGTGTTGAATTTGGTGAATTTTGTCGATACATCAACTGAGTTTCACTGACGCACATAGAAAAAGTTTGGAAGTTTCCGCCAAAACGCGTCGGGTGGAAAGTCAAAAGTTTTTCGAAACGACGGAAGGCTAGGCGAGTTTCTGTCGATCGAAAGAAAGTTCAGATTTTTTTTCCGAAACGGTGGTAGGTTTGGCAAGTTTGCCGATTGGATGAAAATGGTGAAGTTTGTCGATACGTGTCAGACAAATTTGGCAAATTTTTCCAACACGTCGGAAGGAAACTTGATTAGAGGAAAACTAAAAAATTCACCATATCTTTTCATTATAGTCTAAATGTTTGGCCTTTACTGCAAAACATCCATCGAATAATTATTTATAGTTTGATAAACATTTAGTCATACATTAAAATGGTTTTAAACTAATATACATATCTATTTACAAGTTATGAATCGATATCAAACTTTCATTGGATTTTTTCCTAGAGTAGTTTTTGGTTGGGCTTCTTTATCAGCTGAGGTTTTAGTGGTTTACATACCCCTTTTTAATTTGTTAACCCAAACATATACCAAGTAATAATATTACTTTGGTTTAAAATTTGGAGCTATATTTTAGGGCATATAACTATACCTTGTTAATAAGCTAGCTAAGTTTAAAATCACTAGGACATGCATATGAATATATGTTTAGGATTAGAGTGCATGTTACTCTTTGAACCTTCATATAAAGAACAAATTGTTTTATTGGGGTATAGTGTCTACTATAAATAAAAGAATCTAAGATTAACCTTCTTAACTTAATCTTTAGTCTTCAAAGCCTTAATTATCCTACACCTTAACCAGGAAGTATTTTGTTACCTGTAAAAGACCTCTACAAGAATTTGAATCTACATTAGCTTGTGAAATCTAAGTAAGCCTCGAGCCAACCTCAAAGCCCCTTAATTAAGACAAGAAAAACAAGTATCAGAATCATGCATTTACTAGAGAACAAACCGATGATCTTACTTCAGTAAGTCTCTAACTCTTTATTTTCAATACTAAGAGAAATCAACTTAGAATGAATGTGGTTAGTAGCAAATATGTTTTAAGTTAGTAATTAATTTTTTTGTAGTCTCTAGCTTCTGTTAGTCAAGGATGTTAACTATTGTCATATCTCGAAATTTTAACTCAGGATAGTTGTTAAACTAACATTGATAGGCTATGACTTAGTTTTAGATATCACATAGAATTTTTTTTTTAATTTGGTGAAATTTTTGGGGATGTTACAAACACCAGAAAACGAATTCCGGGCATGGGGAAAATGAAGAAAAACAACAAATTGTGAGGGAGAGAGATCTTAGCAAGCTTCCCCTATGTGAGAGAGCCTCCCCTGAATGAGAATGGGTGAGGAAATGAAAGGCATGGGTGCATTATGTCTTGGTCATGCCTTCCCAAACTTTTATTTGCCCCACAAGTAAAAAACACACTTTCCAAAAATGGGTGACTCCCCAAATTCAAAATTGACCTCCATACCTTTCCCATCCCAAGGAAATAACTTCCCCAACCACTTCCAATGACTGGGCACAAAAGAAAAAAATGGTGTTGACAGCTTGATGGGTTTTCCCCTTGACATTTGGATTCCCCCCCATTGGCCCAAGGGTTTGATTATTTCCCCCTCCTTATTCCCTGTGAAATAATGCCCCCATCTCTTTAACGTTGCGGCGCAAAGCTATTTGTGGTATTTTTATTAATTTTCATTTTACCTGATGTCTCAAACATATTGTGCCTGGCTGGCACATAAACCATTAGCATTGATTTTAATTGCTGAAACATAAAATACTAAATCCATGGTGAGGCCTTTGCCTTGAGCTCCACACCACGATTTATTAATGTTATTTACATCATATGCAATTCAATACCATGGGGTCAAAACTCGGATGTTACATCTAAGTATTGAGAATCGACAGAAATCAGTGAAGTTTCCTGATACATAGGCTGGGTTCGATAAGTTTTGTCGATACACATCAAAAAAATTGTTGAGTCTCAGCCGATACGTCGGCCGAGTTTCGCTGACGACAGAGAGAAGACAAAAAAAAAATTGAAAATTTTCAGTATGGAAATTTTCTTGTCGGCTCAGTTAGCCGAAGTCGAGCCGACACATGTCGGCTGAGTTTGCCGAAGTTGAGCCGATGCATGTCGGTGGGAAATGGATATTTGGGTCGACACATTTCGGCTGAGTTTGCTGAATTTGAGCTGATGCATGTCAGCGTGAATCAGATATTTGAGTCGATACATGTCGGGTAGAAGTTGAGTTTTTCGCCGACGAGAAGAGAAAGAAAATTTTTCCGAAAGTTTTTAAAAGTGTTGGAATCGGCAGAATTTGGTGAGTTTCCTTGATGCACATCGGAGAAGTTTGGAAGTTTCCACTGAAATGCGTCGAGTGTAAATTCAAAATTTTTTCAAAATGACGGAAGTCTAGGCGAGTTTCTGTCGATCAGAAGAAAGTTCAGATTTTTTTTCGAAACGACGGTAGTTTTGACAAGTTTGTCGATCGGAAGAAAGTTCGGAATATTTTTGAAATGGCGGCAGGTTTGGAAAGTTTGCCGATCGGATGAAAATGGTGAAGTTTGTCAATATGTGTCGGACAAATTTGGAAAATTTTGCAAACATGTCAGAAGGAAACCTAATCGGAGGAAAATTGAAAAATTTGCCGAAACAAAGATTTTTGACATGTTTCCAGTGGGATCTGTAGGTGCTAGAAAAGTGAAAAAATGACAGTGCGGTTATTCGCCAGATTGCCCGAAAATGGAATATTTACAAAAAAAATTATCTTGACCCCCTTGACCCCCGTCGTCCCCCTGAGATAGTCATTGTTTGTGAACATAAAAATCTATGTTTTGACAAAGTTGTCAATATATGAATTTTCCAAATGTAGGTAAGTGATGTATAAATTCTTGTGAATGTTATGCAGCTAACAATTGTGTTTATTAACACATTTTGCAGAATCATAGTCACCTTCAAAGGCAGCATTCCAGATAGTGAAGTTCGGTAAAGTGGGTTTTGCTGAGCCATGAGAACCTACGACATGTATGATGATGCACATAACCCCAATGAGTATGAGGAAGATGTTATGGGGGAAAACATCTATGTGGGAAATGCTAAGACAGATTCTAATGGGAGAATATTTCAAGATACTCCCCCAGATTTTGTAGCCACCATGAGAAGCCTAAGGGTGGAGATGAAAAGTTACAGGGTAGATAATGAAATATTGGTTAAGGTTTAGGAGGAGCAAAATCAGTTGAATGCATCCATGATGCAAATTTTGATAGACATCCAGAGGCGAATGAACTCTGGGGACTGGACAGTAAGACCAAAAGGAATTAAAATCACTGCTAGAAGAAGAAAGAGATCTCCTAGTGGGTCATCTGACTCTGAAGGATCCACTCGTGGTTCAAGTTCTTCTTCTCAGAAGAATAAGAAAAAGAGGCGCTGCCAAAACCGTTCACGTGATGAATTTAAGAACGCAAGGTCGCCTACCTTTAATGGTGAGGTAAAGAACGGTCCAGAAGTTGAAGCTTTGCTTCTTGGGATGAGAAAATATTTCCAAGTCCAAGACTACTCTGGAAATATGAAGGCTAGGGTAGTCATCTTCAACTTAACTGGAAGAGCATCCATATGGTGGGAGCACTTCAGGCAAGTAAAGAAGATTAATGAAAGAAAGATTGTGTGGAAATAGTTCCAGAAGTATTTCAAGCAGAAGTACCTCTCTGACAGGTACTATGATGATAAGATCAAATAATTCCATGAGCTGAGATTGGGACAGCAGACCATGGAAGAGTATGCAAACAAGTTCTTGGAGTTGTTGAGGTATGTCAGGTACATCAAAGATGAAAAAGTGAAACTCCACTGTTTCCTGTCGATTGCCTCTGTCTTACAAATACAGAATTGAGTTTTATGAACCTAGAACTCTGGAAGAAGCAATAAGGAAAGCTAAGTATTGCTATGAACAAAGAAAAGGAAAACCTAATTATCATAAGACATGGAAGGACAAAAAGAATGAGAATTCTGACCAAAGGAAGAAAGGTTTCAAACCTTATAACTTCAGGAATCAACAAAAGCAACCATCCCAAGTTGAGAAGCAGCTAGCCAGAGTGGTGGGAGAAAATCTCAAAGAACCACAACAGAACATAGAACCACTCCAGTGTTAGAAATGTGGAGGACCCCACATGCGCAGGATTTGTCTACTTGAGAATGAGAATGCAAGGCCAACTTACAACATTCAAGAGGAAGAAACAGTGGGTCAAGTAGCAAGGGTCGTCCCTAGGATTTATGCAGCACCGGAGGATCGCCAGGCAGATCACCAGTCAATTGTGGTTGAAGTTGCAAGTAAGATTGTTGAGCAATCTGTTTCTATTTTGATTGACCCTGGTTCTACTCATAGTTACATTACTCCTAGAGTAGTGGGGATTTTTTCTTTTAAGAAAGTAAAGCATAGAAAATATTGGTTAGCTTAGTTAGCCAATGGAACTAATAGAAAGGTTAGTGAAGTGGTAGAGAAATGTCCATTGGCTATGAATGGTTGGTCACTTGTGTAGATCTGAATGTTCTACCACTTGGTTCCTATGATGTTCTCATTGGAATGGATTGGTTAGAATCTTACAGGGTAAAGCTTGACTGTTATAATAATACTTTTGAATGCATGGATGAAGAAAGGAACCCAAGAGTTGTAAGAGGCATTCCAAAGGTGATTTCTGTGAGGCATATTTCAACATTGCAGTTGAAGAAGTTCTGTAGGAAAGGTTTCCAGCTGTATGCAACTCCTATTTTGGAGGCAACAAAGAATGAAACTCCTAGGTTGGAGGACTTTCATGTGTTGCAGGAATTAAGGGATGTGTTTCCTGATGAGATTCCAGGGCTTTCTCCAAAGAGAGACATTGATTTCACAATTGAACTTGTGCCAAGAGCAGTATTAGTGTCCAAGACACCCTATAGAATGAGTACATAGGAAATGATAGAGATGAAGATGAAACTGCAAGAGTTGTTGGAGAAGAAGTATATCAGGCCAAGCGTGTCTCCTTGGGGAGCACCAGTTCTATTTGTGAAGAAGAAAGATGGTACACTCAGGTTTTGTATTGATTATAGAAAACTGAACAAAGTCACTGTGAAGAGTAAATACCCTTTTCCTAGGATTGATGACCTCTTTGATCAAATGAGAGGCGCAAAGGTATTTTCCAAGATTGACTTGAGGTTTGGTTACCATTAGGTAAGAATCAAGGATGAAGACATTCATAAGATAGCCTTCAGAATAATGCATGTACATTATGAGTTTGTAGTCGTACCATTTGGTCTCACAAATGCACCAGCTACATTTATGTGCCTTATGAATAGTGTCTTCAGCAGGTATTTGGACAAGTTTATTCTTGTTTTCCTTGATGACATTCTTATTTATTCTAAGAATGCAGAAGAGCATGAAGAACATCTGAGATTGACATTGCAATTGCTCAGGGATCATAAGCTGTATGCAAATTTGAGCAAGTGTGTCTTCGATAAAGATAGGTCTCATTATTTGGGTCACATTATCTCTTATGAGGGAATATATGTAGACCCTGAGAAGATTGAGGCCATTATGAATTGGCCTACTCCAAGAAATGTAACAGATGTAAGATATTTTATGGGACTTGCATGACACTACAAGAGATTCATTGAAGGATTCTCTAAGGTTGCACATCCAGTCACTTCTTTGCAAAAGAAGGGAATAAAGTTTGAATGGACACCGATGTGTGAAGAAAGCTTCCAACAGTTGAAGAATCGTCTCACAAGTGCACCAGTCTTGAAGATTGTAGACCCAAAAAAATATTTTTTGGTGTGTACTCATGCATGCAGTCAAGGGCTTGGAGGATTCCTTGTGCAAGACAACCACGTGATATGTTATGAGTCAAGAAAACTAAAGGAGCATGAGAAGAACTATGCCACTCATGATCTAGAACTTGCAGCCATAGTACATGCTCTCAAGATGTGGAGGCATTTATTGATGGGAAGAAGGTTTGAGCTAAGGACAAACCATTGTGGTCTGAAGTATTTATTTGATCAGCCCACATTAAATGCTAGGAAAGCGAGATGGCTAGAGTATTTATGTAAGTTTGACTTTGAAATCAAACATATAAAAGGAAAAGAGAATAAATTAGTTGATGCACTCAGCAGGAAGGTGCAGGAAATGCATGTGGCATCTCCTAGTATTTTCCAATCAGATTTGAGACAACAAATTGTTAGTCATACTGATGAAGATCAAATGTATGTGCAGGTAAAAGACACGTTGCAGCAACAAAGCCTTGAAAACAAGTATGAGGGATATCAATTGGAATAAGATGGACTTCTTACCTATAAGAACAGAATCTATATTCCCAGTGTAGCATATTTGAGGAGAGTTGTTATGGATGAGATCCATCAAGCTCCATATTATGGTCACCCAAGATATCAGAATACAATTGCTACAGCCAGAAAGCAATATTTTTGGCCAAGAATGAAAAAGGACATGGCTAAATATATTTCAAGGTGCATGAAATGTCAGCAGGTGAAGGTTGAGCATCAACACCCAGCAGGTTTATTGCAGCCTTTGCCAGTTCTAGAATGGAAACGGGAAGTTATTTCCATGGATTTTATTACAGTATTGCCATTGAATTGGATACAACATTATTCCATCATGGTTGTGGTGGAAAAGTTGACAAAGGAATCACATTTCATACCCGTTAAGTTCACACATAAGACTGATGACATTGCAAAAATATTCATGAAGGATATTTTCAAATTGGATGGATTGCCTAAGGCAATAGTCTCTGAAAGAGATGCCAAGTTCACTTCCAATTTTTGGAAGGGTTTGTTTGTGGATTTGGGTACAAGTCTAAACTTCAGCACTTCCTACCATCCTTAGACTGATGGGCAGACAGAGAGAGTGAATCAAGTGCTTAAATACATGCTTCACATGTATGTGATAGGCAAACCAACCAAGTGGGAAGATTATTTACACTTGGTAGAATTTTCATATAACAATGGAAAAAACGCATCCTTGGGGATGAGTCCATACGAAGCTTTGGATGGGAGGAGGTGTAGGACACTAGTGACTTGGGCTAATCTAGTGAACATGATTGTGCTTGGGCCAGAATTGCTCAAGGAGATGGAGCAAGAGGTTGCAAAGATCAGGTAGAATCTGAAAGCAGCCCAGGAAAAACAGAAAAGCTATGCCGATAAGCATAGAGAGTTTAGTGTTGGGGATCATGTTTACCTCAGAGCGATGGAAAGGAAGAGTTCCTTGAAGCTTGGAAGTTGTACCAAGCTGTCACCTAGATATTGTGGGTCGTTTGAAGTGCTTGAAATAATAGGATCAATTGCATATAGAGTTGCATTTCCTTCTAGCACTAGAGATCATAATTTTTTTCATGTTTCTTTGCTTAATAAATATGTACATGATCCTAACCATGTCACTAAATTGGGATGTGATTCAGGTGGAACCCGAGGGAGAGTTCCAAATCAAGCCAATGCACATCGTCGACAGGAAGGTCACAATGCTCTGAAACCGATCCATAGGGCAAGTAAAGGTGCAATGGGAGAACTACGGTCCTGAAGAGTCTACGTGGGAGCTGGAGGATGCCATGTGATTGGAACATCCATTTTTGTTCAATTCTACAGAGCACTGAGGGCGGTACCAGTATAGCATTTTGTTCAATTTTGTAAAGCACTGAGGACAGTTCTATTGAAGGGGGAGGGGAATGTAACACCTCGGTTTTGATCCCTTTTTCATTAAAAATGTATATGATGTAAATATTGTATTTAATCGTGGTGTGGAGCTAAAGGAAAAATCCCCACCATCGATTTAGCATTTTATGTTTCGGCAATTAAAAATCGTTTTCAATGGTATTTCGTGCTATCCAGACACATTATGATTTTGGACATCATGTAAATATACAATTTAATTAAAATACCCACAACCAACTATGTCAATGCAACATTAAAGAGATGGGGGCATGATTTCCTAAGGATAAGGTGGGGGGGTATTCAAACCTTTGAGCCAATGGGGAAAATCCAACTATCAAAGGGAGAACCCATCAAAACTGTCAACTACCATTTTCTTGTCTTTTTCCCCAATCATTTATTTCTGCCAGAAATTGGTTGAGGTAGTTATTGTCACATACCCCAATTTTGTAAAATTATGTAATTTGTTTTATTTATTTCTGAGACATTATGTTAAACTTAATCCTAAGTAGTGATTGATGACTCAGCAGAGGCAACAGTTATGGAGTGTAATTCAGAATATTTTATTAATAATAAATAAATTGTGGAGACAACAGCATGGGAGAGCTGTTAAAAGAGGTTACTAGTCAAACTGGTGGATGGAACTAGGTGGAAAGGCAAAAGACAAGTGGCAGCATCCTCAAGCACTTCCTAAGTTGCAGGTGGAAACTTCCCTATATTTGGGGTCATGATTCCCCAAGAAAGTGGAATGTGAGTAGGTGGCTCATTAAATGACAGTTAACCCAACTAAGTCCTAGGCAATCTTTAAAAAGTACTCAATGAAGAGAGCTGGGGCTGCTCAGTTTTTATTCCAGAAAGAATTCATTCAGCTGAATATTATTCAGGAATTTCATTTGAGGAAAGAGGGAAAGACAGTAAGGAAGTGTTTTGAGTGAATGTTTGCAGTAACTTGATTCTGATTACAGCTATTTGGGCTAAGAGAACTGACTGATAGTTCTGAGTTAATACTGAGTTGAAGACTGGTATTTGATTTGCTGCACCTAGTTCCAAGCCAAGGAGACTAGAGCAAGCTCGGGGGTCCTGAGAAGTCGCTGTCTGAGCGCTCTCCAGGAGTTGGTAGGGAGGAACGGCCTCCCATTGCTGTTGTTGTCCACAGCATTAAACAGGTTTTTCATTCATTACTTTATGTCTTTCTGAGTATAAATGGATGTATGTCATAATTATTTATATGTCTGAGTAATTAATTAGTATCTGTAAAATTAGTATCTTGGAATGTTAGTAGTAAAAATTGTTAGTGTCACTATGTTTTTCCACATCTGGTATCACCAGATAGTACTCTAGCACAGTATCTCAGTGTTTAGAAGAAATATTCTTCTGAACTGAGTTCCCTAATTTACTGCAGTATTTACAGGTGTTTTTTTTTTACAAATTCATGAACCTTTTTCTTACAGTCTTACAATCTAGTTTCAGTAATATATTTTGTTTTCTGAATTTAGTAACTATAAGATTAAAATGATAGACTGGATACTTTTGCAGATCAAGTAGGGTTTATAATCTTCTAGTTTTAAGGAGGATTCATTCCTTAGAAGTTAAAATAAAATAATTTCGATAGTAGGATATAATTATCTATCTGTTGATATTAAAATCAAACTTATTAAATGTTAGCTGCATCCTAGTTAAGTAAGCCTTGGTTGTAATACTAAATAATTTCTTTTATTTCAATCAAAGTATAAACATGCTGTAAAAGACTGTTATTAGATTATCTAAAATGATAAATAAATGTTATAAGAATTACAGAAAATTTATACAGTTATGTATAGAAAAGTATACTTAAATAATTAATAAGCACTGTACCAAATATTTAAGTTTAATAACTACATAAAGAACCCAAACTGAAATATTAGGAAAACAACATTTAATAACAGAGCAATAGAATAGTTAGGAGAAGTAATGATACCATTACTTTACTATTTAAGGTATCTATTGTTTCCTTATTATAAACAAAGAACATTTAAATAATATATTACCTTACCTTTAAAACTTAATCTGTTTATAAACAAAGTGTACACAAGCAGAGTTATGAACTGGTCTTATTATTGTACATTCTAAAATAAATAAAAACATTGTTAAAAAGATAATAGTAATAATTAGTAGGAGTACAACAAGTCCTCTTAATTCAAAAGGATTACTATTAGTATTGATAATTGTTTTCAAATAGATAGAAGTCAGGAATAAAACCTGAAGGAAGAATTTTATTAACACATTATACAGAACTGAAAGTACTCACAGTAATTATTTATTTAAAGAAAAGAATAGTAATAATTTTCTTGCAGCCAGGTTAAATTACAAAACACAGTAAATAATCCTTTATTCAGTATTCTCTAATACTGAGATTAAAAAAATGCGTGAAAGGGAAAAACAGTATCAAGTTTCAAAATAATGGAGGGTAAAACCCCATCTTTTCATTGATCAATAAAATGATTATAACTATGTTTTATATATTAACCTGGCACAGAAAACAAAAACTATTTATTAAGGCACATAGCCTGTAAGAACCCTAAAACACAGTTACGTAAAATAAATAGTATTATATAAAAGGACAAAAGTTTAAATCACGACTGCACTTTCAATCCTCAGAGTATGCAGTATAAATGTTTAGTTTAGTCTTTTTCTGTACAAAAAAACTGGGAAACAAAACAAGTATACAGGTAAGCTAGGATACCTGGAAGTTTTTCCTTACATATTCAAAACTCGGGTAAAAACCCTATATTGTTAAGAAATACTTCGAAATAAACAAGTTTGAGGACGCAACCTCTTTATAGGCAGGCTCGCAGCCATTGCCATTAACCTATTTACATTATTATGTTATAACCGGAGTCGCAATACTTTTGCGCAACTTAGGGTTAAGCTGTTTATAAACATTCGCTAGCAGACATTATAAAAAAATAAACTCTGTATTGTGCCTTTTTCAAACCCTCACAGTTGTTTGCAAACCAACAAGGAGGTCACCAGGTCGAGACCGGGCTTACCGGAAGGGTGTTGTTAGTCGAGACGAAGAGTCCTCCATTCTACCATGGAAAAGAGTCACCTGTAAAAACAAGAGACAGAGCTTACGTTAAAACCCTTTTATGTTTGGATAAGCTGTTTTTATTCTTTTTTAATTTAAAGTAAGAAGAGCTGTAACTTACCAGCAAACTTAAGAGGACAGCATCCATTGATAAACAGTTCCTTAGTCACGAGCCGTGGAAGAATAACCGCTCTTTCTCTGTTAAGAACGAACCGGCGATAACCAGGGGTGATATCTCTCCTTTATACAACGCTGCCAGTAAAAATCAAAGGGTATGTACCCATGCCGTGACAGAGTAAACAGTGGAACCGAAAAAGAATTAACCCTAAACTCTTTAACAGCGTTGGATCTGCTAACAATCAAGCTATATACTTTACTCAGAGCCGAGGAGAAGCAAGGAGAACGAAAACAGCATTGGAGCTGCTCACAAACCAGTTTTCCACCAAATTGAACCAGGAGGTTTTTGCCAAAGCTTTCCAGCCCGAAGACGAGGGAGAGACTGATGCAAGTGAAGGGTTGGGTCAACTTTTTAAGTCCCCAGTGCATGGCGAGGGAACAGCCACGACAGCGTTTTAATATCTATCCACGAGTGGGTCAAATTGTAATGTCACACAATCATCCTTGCTCTCCACACAAATCATTGAATGGAGCATTGCTTTGGTCGATAACCTAAGATGTCCTGCACATAATTGCATGATAGATTATAGCTTATAAAAACTATGTTTCATAAAAATTATACATGTTAGAAATAATTGCTTTACAAAGACAAAGTAGTATGTTAAACTAATGATATTTCGACCTCATCCAGGGTTAATAACCTTACCTTATAAACTTTGCTTTATATTTTATGATATTAATCTTGCACCATGAGTTCAAGTTAAGGACACAACTTGAGTTGTGAGGATTCATAGAACTTTCAACTCTATGACTTTAAAACCTTATAATCAATTACCCTAATCTTACCATAAAGCAATAAGTATAACTTTTCCTTGTAATGATGAGTAGAATTGTCATATGTTACCACTATAGTAATTATTATGGTTACAGTCTTACATAGCTGGTGAAAAGAAATAGTTATTCTAAGATTTAACTATTATAAATTAGTTGTGCAAAGTTCTATTTTGGAGTGAGTTCACATCAGTCCATTTGGACTAGTCAAAGTAAATACTCAAGCAAACCTTTTAACAGTTTTAAATTCATTATGCTAACAAGTAGACTTTTACTAATTCTCTTATTTAAAGATCTTCAAGAATGAGTAAGTGAAGATGGACAAGTAGTTTCTAAATGCATTCGTTTAGATACAAACAAGTAAAGAATGTTATGACGAATATTGTTAAATTATGATAGTTTTCTAGAGAGAGAGACCTTAAACAAATGGGGTTGTTCTAACCTCATAAATTCTTCCTTGGTCTATAAATTTGATTTTTGCCCTTAGTAAATTCATAGAGCTAATGTTTATAATTACGGAACTCCATCAAGATTCAAACCTTGATCGAAAGTAGTATTTTTAAGAACTCCATAATAGGATTAAATTCTAGTGTTAAATAATATGTTTTTAACTAAATTTTTCATGTGCAAAGCTTGACAAAAATCGTTATGTGATAGTTACAAGTAATACAACAGGATAACCCAAACTTAAATCATGTACTAGAGAAATAATAGTATGAGTGCACTACAGTAAACTCAGCAAAACAATTCAGTATTCTATAAGGATACTTAATGATGCTTTTATAAAAAGATTTAGCTATCTATTTCTCTAGAAGGTCTAAATTATCTATCATTGAAATCTTTAAAGATGTATAGGAAAAGTGTTACCTGTAAGGGCTTGATATTACTGGCTAGCATTCATTATTTTTTTTCTGTTTCTGAAGGGTTTTGGAAACAGCAAATTATTATTCTAATACTTTAAAAGATCTATTAGCAGCAACCCGAAGTTTACCTGTGTATCTGTAAGAAACAGAGTAACTGATGCATTAGCTTAGTAGCTAAGTAAGCCCAATCTGTCTTAGAAACCCCCTTGTTGCTACAAACTGAAAACAAGCAGTAACTGATAAGAAAAACCCATCCTATGATATAAGCATCAGTAAAGTCCTTTCAGTTGCGATGCAAATAACGTTAACTAATTCAATAATTAACGACTGTTTTAATATGAAATATGTTATTTATAAAAGTTTTAAATTTTTTTTAAAAATTGGGGTTTTTGACATGTGGTATCAGAGCATGGTTCAAACACTAGGCCTTGATGTGGCTCAATTACTTTCCGCATAATAGTGAAAATAATATACTAATCTGTATTTTGTTTATGTGAAAATCAGAAAATTTTATTATTTTCTAAATCTAACAGGCAGGTATGGAGAACTTAAGAGATTATGCAGAAGAGGAAACTCCAAACACTGAGATTAGACAAATGTCCAGACAACCTGTGATTGAGGAGATAACTGCTCACTCCTCAGAATTGATGCAGACCATAAAAGGGTTAAAGACTGAATTAGAATCAGTCAAAAAGGATAATGAACGAATTCTGAAGACTCAAGAGGAGTTAAATCAAATTCTGATAGAGAAATTTCAGACTGAAGGAAAAAATAGAAGGTCTAAAATGGAAGAAGCTAGTCATCAAAAAAGTTCCAAAAGGATGAAATTAGTTAAATCTGATAACAGTTCCTCATTTGAGGGCCTTAAGGAACAACAGAGCTATTATTCTACCAGTGATAGTAGCGAAGCAGAGGTGTATAAGAAAAAGAAAAAGTACAGACCTTACGAAGAGATTTCTGGGGAGTTCAAGAAAATAAAACCCCCAACTTTCAATGGAGAAATGGAAAAAGGAGAAGAGGCAGAATCCTGGTTATCCGGGATGAGAAAATACTTTCAGATTTATAATTATTCAAACCAGCTGAAGGCGAGAATGGCCATATATAACCTTTCAGGGAAGGCAGATATATGGTGGCATGATCTGAAGAGGGTTAAAGGGATTAAAGAAAAAGAGGTCAACTGGAGTACATTCAAAAGGTACTTCAAAAATAAGTTCCTATCTGAACAGTACTATGAAGAAAGGGCCAAGGAGTTTTATGAGTTAAAGTTGGGGTCCATGACTATGAAAGACTTAAACAGCAAGTTTTTAAGTCTGTTGAGGTATGTGCCGTATTTAGTTGATGAGAAACCGAAGGTACAGCGGTTTCTCAGCTGCTTGCCATACCATATAAAAGATAGAATCGAATATGACAACCCCAAAACTCTGGAAGAAGCTATGCGAAAAGCAAATTTCTGTTTTGAACAGAATAAAAAGAAGGAAGGAATAACCAGTTGGAAGGCTAAAAAGAATGGTAATCAGGCTGAATTCAAGAAAAAGGAGTTTATACCTCAGAAAATTTTTAAAAACAACAAGAACAAAAACCATTATAATGGAAAGAACTTTCAGGGAAGCAAAAATGGTGCTTCAAATAACTCCAACAACTTCAAGGGCAGCAAGGAGATTTCTAACAATCACGGAAATTTTACTAAAAATTTCGAAAGGAAGGAACCTGTTAAATGTTGGGAGTGTAATGGCCCACATTATGCATCAGTTTGCCCAAACCGTAAGAAGCCAAACAACAATATTCACACAATTCAAGATGAAATGACAGTTGGAGACTTTGCAAGGACCATGCCCCGGATCAATGCCGCATTGGAAAATCGACAAGCTGAGTACCAAACTTCCATGGTGGAAGTAGAAGGTATGGTTAACAAAACTTCTGTAACTATTTTGATAGATCCAGGTGCTAGCTTAAGTTATATTTCACCACAGATAGTAGAAAAATGTCATCTGAATGTTGAAAAGTTTGATAACTCTTGGCTGGTTCAACTAGCCACAGGGACAAAAAGGAAGGTAAATTGTTATGTTAAAAATTGTGTTTTAGATATGAATGGTTTTAAAACTGCTGTTAAATTAAATGTGCTACCACTCGGTTCTTATGACATACTTATAGGTATGGACTGGTTAGAACAACATAGGGTAGTGTTAAATTGTTTTGATAAAACGTTTACATGTGTAAATAATCATGAACAGCCTGTAATAGTTAAAGGAATTCCTAGGAAGACTGTAGTTAGGAAGATTTCTGCCTTGCAGCTCAAAAGAGCAGTCAGGAAAGGATGCAAGGCCTATGCTGTAATTATTACAGATGAGGCAAATAATGTTGAAAAAGATAAAACAAAAATAGAGAATATTCTGGTATTAAATGAATTTATTGATGTTTTTCCGGAGGAAATTCCAGGATTACCTCCTAGGAGGGAACTGGATTTCACAATAGAGCTGGTACCAGGTGCTGTACC
>LPNX010200715.1:302715-313653 GCA_001517045.1 Pseudotsuga menziesii
ATCTTTTAACAGTTTTAAATTCATTATGCTAACAAGTAGACTTTTACTAATTCTCTTATTTAAAGATCTTCAAGAATGAGTAAGTGAAGATGGACAAGTAGTTTCTAAATGCATTCGTTTAGATACAAACAAGCAAAGAATGTTATGACGAATATTGTTAAATTATGATAGTTTTCTAGAGAGAGAGACCTTAAACAAATGGGGTCGTTCTAACCTCATAAATTCTTCCTTGGTCTATAAATTTGATTTTTTCCCTTAGTAAATTCATAGAGCTAATGTTTATAATTACGGAACTCCATCAAGATTCAAACCTTGATCGAAAGCAGTATTTTTAAGAACTCCATAATAGGATTAAATTCTAGTGTTAAATAATATGTTTTTAACTAAATTTTTCATGTGCAAAGCTTGACAAAAATCGTTATGTGATAGTTACAAGTAATACAATAGGATAACCCAAACTTAAATCATGTACTAGAGAAATAATAGTATGAGTGCACTACAGTAAACTCAGCAAAACAATTCAGTATTCTATAAGGATACTTAATGATGCTTTTATAAAAAGATTTAGCTATCTATTTCTCTAGAAGGTCTAAATTATCTATCATTGAAATCTTTAAAGATGTATAGGAAAAGTGTTACCTGTAAGGGCTTGATATTACTGGCTAGCATTCATTATTTTTTTTCTGTTTCTGAAGGGTTTTGGAAACAGCAAATTATTATTCTAATACTTTAAAAGATCTGTTAGCAGCAACCCGAACTTTACCTATGTATCTGTAAGAAACAGAGTAACTGCTGCATTAGCTTAGTAGCTAAGTAAGCCCAATCTGTCTTAGAAACCCCCTTGTTGCTACAAACTGAAAACAAGCAGTAACTGATAAGAAAAACCCATCCTATGATATAAGCATCAGTAAAGTCCTTTCAGTTGCGATGCAAATAACGTTAACTAATTCAATAATTAACGACTATTTTAATATGAAATATGTTATTTATAAAAGTTTTAAATTTTTTTTTAAAAATGGGGTTTTTGACAGTTATTGCATGGTAATGGGAAGAGTATGGGAAAAATTCGAATTGGGCAGAGCACCCATTTTGGAAAAACGTGTTTTGACTTCCTTGGCAAGTAAAAACCCAAAAACGTATGCCCATTCTACCATGCATCCGCGTTTTTCTCTTCCTCATGTTTTTGGATCTCTTGTGGATTCTCCATTCACGATTTTGCAGTGTTCTTCATTTTTCCCATGGATGGGAAGTGGTTTTATTAATGTACGGTGGCTAGGATCTATCCTGGGATTTTTTATGTTAATTCCACATTCCCACGGTTCGGAATTTCATGTTTTCAGTGTTGCACCGCCAATGGGGGACAAATCCATGAATTTAGGGACTGAGGGAGCCGTTTTTTCCCACTTAAAGCCATAGAACGTTTCTGAAACGAATTGCTCATGCTAGGTCATTTTTCCCCAATTTCCATTTCCGTTTTTTGCTCCCATAACGTTTTTCATCAATCCCAAAACTTGTATTTTGTTGTGTATGCATCTTTTGTTTTGGTATGAATTGGTTTGGAGTGGAATTGGGTTTGAACTAGCTTGATAAACCTAGTGTAGGAATGAACCTCACAGATAGATCTAGAGGGGTTGGTTTTCTTCTTTGCATAACTTGAATAGCACTGGGATGGAAGGAATAGCCTGAGGGACTATGTAGCAGAGAAGGGGATGCTTCCTTGTGTTGGGTGTGTAGATGTTTTAGGAGCCAAGATCGATCTGGTGCAAGTGTCCATAGCTCTATGGTTGAGCTCACTAGCTTAGCAGTTCAAGATTCCCACCTCCTTGGTATCCTGATAAACCCAAATGTAGTTTTGGCTTGGCTTAATTTTGATATATCTTTTGCTACGTGTGAACCTTCTAGTGTTCCATTATTCCTTATGGGAATCATTCCCAGCTTAGGGGTGGCAGTGGTGCTGAGAGATTGATGAGAACACTGGCCTATGGTTGGGTGGAATGTTGCAATGACATAGTTGATTGCAGGATAAACTTCTTCATAAGATAAGTATCTCTTGTGTTAATCTCTACATTTGTATTTTCTTAATGAAATATGATGAAGATGTTGAATGCTTGAATAAAAATGTAATTACTTTCACTATATATTGCATGTTTTATACGTCTGTGTATGTTTTTAACTTCAATGCATCTTATATTACGTTTGGGGCTTAGATTTCCCGTATTTGTTAGCAGTGATGTCGCATCCTCTCTCTGGTAGAGGGGTGGTGATGTGACATGCTACATAGCTTAATTGAATAAATTGATTGTTCAGAAGGAGAATTGATGGATTCTCAAGCTTTCTTACCCCGGATCCTAACACCCTTCAACTATGTTGATTGGAGGGCAGATATGCAGGTCTCCATGCACAAGCTTGGCATGCACATGATGATATGGGCCGACAGATAGAACCTCATCATCATGCTGAGAAAAACAAGTTCTTGAACAAGTTGGATGAAGCCTTTGGCTTCCTTTGTGCTCACACCTCCGTGGATCTCCTCTTTCATATTGAGGGATTGAAGACTCCCAAAGAAGCTTGGGAGAAGCTTGAAATCTTGTTTGGAAAACAAGATGAGTTTCAGGGACACAGCTTGGAGAATGAGATAATATCATTGCAGGCCAACAATTTCAAGACCATCCATCAATTTTTCACAAAATTCAAGTCTTTAGCACTACAATGTAAGCAATGCATAATAGAGAGTGGAAGATGAATAACAGAACATTGGATAGAGAACGTAAGAGAAAATGTAATGTAATGTATATTTTATAAATGTAGAGATGAATTTCATAATAGGTGCCCCAGTCATTTATAGCGTAATTGGGGAAGAGATGTGACTTTTCAAGTTTCCTCTGAGTTTATTTACATTAATTAACCTAGCTTAATAACTAAATTTGGCTTTCATTACATTGTCTTTCCCTTAAGGAAGCTTTGTCCTCAAAGATTAATTGACGACAATGACTACGTGAACTATTGCAACGACTTTGAGGTGGACATTTGTATGGTTTGTTACTGGCAGGTTTTACCCCTGGTTCTATTTCGATTATGTGTTCGGTTTTTCTGTTTGTTGGGAGCGCTTTAGGTAAATCTTGAAACACCTTGCGATTTTTTCGAATTAGCTCTTGTGTCTCTAGTTGTTTGTCCATATCTCCTTCACTTGTTAGAATCTCCATTTCTCGACATTGAAGTATGTATGTTGGTGCATCTTTCCAACGTAGCTTTTCCATCTAATGTGCTGTAACCAGTTGTGTTGGAGGTGGTTGGAACCCATATAATTTGTGTGTTTTCCCGAACACATGGAATTCAATAAAATGTTCTTGGTGATTTGTAGAGTATGTACCCAAGGTTTGTAACCATTGTATTCCTAATACTACGTCGATTCCTCCCAGTGGTACCGCAAAGAAATCTGATTCTAAGTTATATTCTTGCATTTGTAACTTAACCTTGTGACATCTTCCCACATTGTCAATATTCTTGCCACTTGCTACCGTAACCGTCATGTTAGGTACTCGACGAATAAATAGGTTAAATACTTTAGCAAGGTTGACATTAATGAAGTTATGGTGCTTCCGGAATCGATGAGAACTGTGATGTTATTATTTTTTATATGACATTTAATCTTCAATGTTTGCGGTTGGGAGATTCCGGTAATAGCGGCTAATGAGATTTGTGGGGATTCGTCCTCGATTCCTGGGTGGCAGTCTTCTTGGCTATTTACATTGTTCTCAATTGGTTCATTGACTTCTAGCTCTGCTTCACAAGAATATAATTTCTTTGTAAGCATCTGTGCTTAGGATTCCATTTGTCTCCACAGAACTTACATTTTCCTTCTTTTATTCTCTGAGCCTCTAAACTGGGCTTTGTTCCTTCCCTAAGTTGAGGCGGTGTATACCTTGGAATTCCTGTGTATCCCGAATGGAGGGGGTTCTTTTTGGAGTTGTCTTGGTCGACATTTGTATGAATGGGTTTGCTTTCAATAATCATGGCTTTATGTCGTGCTTCCTCCATGGTAGAGATGTTGTGTACCTCTAGTTCGTCATGGATGTTTTGTTTTAGACCGTGTATGTAGGTCTGTAGTCGTTGATCATCGGTTAACTCTGGGACTCGAGTTGACAGTGCTTCCCATTCACAGGTGTACTCATCAACACTGTTTTTTTGTTGTAACCTTGTGATTTTGGAAAAGAAGTTTTTTTCTCCAACGCCTTGGAATCTTTTGATGAGGTCGTTCCTGAAGCTAACCCAGTTGTAAGAACATATTCTTACAGTATTCTTCCACCATAAGTACCAATTGTAAGCGTTGCCTTCTAGACAGGCGTATTTAATTTTCTCGCCATCATAATGGATGTTGTGGATGTCTATGTATTCCTTGGCTTTGTTAATCCACGCTATGCATTGTCGTTCGTCCCCGTCGTATTTGGGTAACTCGACTTTCACCCGTATTTGGCGTCCTTGTGTATATGTGTTAGAGGACGACATGTTGAATAGAGGATCTGGATGCTCCAGAGTTCTTGAAGAGTTTGGTTGCAAGTCATTCGAGATTTGTAATCTGTCCAAAATGGCGGTTAAAACTGCTTGATTTTTCTTTTGGTCTTCTTGTAGAGTGAGGAAGTTATTCTCTATTCGTGACGTAAATTGTGTCCACTTTGATGTCAAATCGTCATTGGTTTATTTGATTTTTATGTGGAGTTCCTCGTAATTCTTGTTAATTTTCTCATTGATTTGATCGAACCGAGCATCCATTGATCTGGTGATTGCTGGAATCTTCCGAGTGCTAAATGTGGACTTATTTTTATTTGTTGTATAATGCTAGCCCGCCACGATTCTCCCTTTTTCTTTTATAATAATAATAATTAATTAATTAATTAAAAATTATATTAATGTTTTTATAAACTATATATATAGTTTTTTTAAAAATAATAATTAATTATTGTATTAATTATTATATAATAAAAATCTTTATTTTATTATTTTATATAATAAAACAAAAAATTGAACTATTATAAATATATTATAATAATTCAAATCAAAGTAAAACTTGGTGGAAGCTGGAAAGCAAAACCAGTGTTTGTTTTACTTTAAAAGCAAAACCATGCGCTTGTTTTACTTTATCTTTTCTTTTTTTATTTTTATTTTTCCTTTCTTTTGTTTTTTTACTTTTTTTTTTCTTTTATCTTTTTTTACGTTTTTCTTTTTCTTTTGGACAATGTCCAATATTTTAGGGAAACCCTAAAATAAGGCTATAAGCCAAAAATCACACAATGTCTGAGAATTAAAGCCAAAAGGCCCAGATCAGCCAAACGAAGCTCTGATACCACTTGAAAGAATAAGAATGGAATATTGGACAGAGAACGTAAGAGAAAATGTAATGTAATGTATATTTTATAAATGTAGAGATGAATTACATAATAGGTGCCCCAGTAATTTATACTGTAATTGGGGAAAAGAGGTGACTTTTCAAGTTACCTCTTAGTTTATTTACATTAATTAACCTATATTAATAATTAAATTTGGCTTTCATTACAGAGAGGAAGGATGAGCATCTTGTGCTCTTAGTGCTAAGAAAAAATTGTTCTGAGTGTTCTGTCTTTATCTCTACCTTCCATTCTGGAAGAGATTCCATCCCTAATTGAAAGATGCCTTCACTTGATAGCTTTCTCGAGTCTTTAATACAAGAGCAGGACAAGTTGGTCCAAATGGGAGTCCTCCAAAATTCCAAGAACCAAGATATTCTAATGTCGAACTCAAGCAATGCACAAGCTACAGGGAAGCACAAGGGGAAGGATCCTAAAGCATCTGATTCGAAGCCAAAAGAGAGTCAGAATTATTTCGAAGGAGCTTCGGGCTCCGAGAAGAAGAAAAAATTTAAAAAGACTAAGTGTCCTTATTGTATGAGGGGTTTTCATCCTGAAGGCCAGTGCATGAAGAAGCAGGTCGACCAATTGTCCATCCTCCTTGAACAAAACAACATTGCTCTTCCATATGGAGCAAATAAGTTTGATGTTGGACCACAGACAGAAGATCATGAGAGATGCCATGCCTTGAAGGCAGACCTTACTCAGTCGAAATCTTACATGATTGATTCTGGAACATCCAACCACATGGTTGCTTCCAAGGAATCCTTCTCCACTCTCTCTATCAGAAGGACCTATTATTCACATGGGAGATGACTCCCAAATTCCAGCAGCAGGAAGAGGTTCAGTTAAAATCCAGCATGGTGAGTTCAAAAATGTTCTCTATGTGCCCTCCCTTGCAGCTAATTTGTTGTATGTTTATCAGATGACCCATACACGCTCTCCCAAGAGAGTTACATTCAACTTTGACTCAATTGAAATTACAAAAAAAGCTACTGGAAAACTCATAGAGAAAGGTATTTCCAATCATGCCACTAAGGCTTATGAGTTCTCGCATTTTTTTCCCGTTTCACCTCCTACAGCTCTATTGACTCATGCTAACAATACTAGCAAGATATGGCATGAGATATTTGGGCATATCAATTTCAAATATCTCCAGCAACTTCACAATGATAAAATGGTTGAAGGATTTCCTCTCATCCAAACTTCCGATGGAGTATGTCCTGGTTTCTTCGTAGGTAAGCATCCATAGAAGAGGTATGAAGTTGGGAAGGAACATAGAGTTGCCTCTATACTTGATTTGATTCACAGTGATGTGTTAGGACCAATCCCTACAACATCAATTAATGGTTCCAGGTATTTCCTTACTTTTATTGATGATTTTTCTAGGTTTGCTGGATATATTTTTTGAAATAGAAATCAGAAGTATTTGGAATTGTTAAAGTTTTTAAGCTATGATTGAGAATAGTTTTAGGAAAAATATCAAGTCTATAATATAAGATAATAGAGGTGGATACATTAAAAGATACTTCTAGCAGTATTGTGAATTGGATGGGATTCGAATGGAACACTCAGTTCCATACACACCACAGCATAATGGTGTGGCTGAGAGGAAAAATAGATCATTGAAGGAGATGGCAACCTGTCTTCTCCAATACAAAAATATTCCTCCTTCTCTTTGGGAAGAAGCTGTAAACTATGCTTCATACATATAGAATAGAGTGTCTCATAAATCAGTGTTTGGGGCCACTCCACTCGAAGCACTTCATGGGCATAAGCCCAATGTCTCTCACTTGATAGTTTTTGGTTCCAAAGCTTGGGCCAGAATACCCATTGATAAGAGAAAGGCCGTCCAAGCATAGAGTAGCGAATGCATATTGTTGGGATATGCAGAGGACGCAAAAGCATACAAGTTGATGGAGGCTGCAACTAGTAAATGCTTCATTGAGCGGAGTGTTTAGTTTGGAGAAGATCAATTATTTAATCCACCACCATCCGAAGCACAAGAAGGTATAACCACTCTTCCATTTCCTTTTGATGATGATTTGTCACATGTTTCATATTCGAATGAGGAGGAACAAGATCAATATGATCTTGGTATTGAGGCTGAACCTCATGAGATTCTAGATCTTGATCCAACATCCATTCCAAACTAAAGGCCTAAGCCTAAATGGGCCCAAAATATCATTGTTGCAGCTAGGGATGGTGTCGAGAATCCATAAGATATAAGGAGAGCAAGGTCCTAGTATCAGAATGAGCATGTTGCTCTCACTCTCACAGATTCGCTCCCTATAGAGTGGTGCAACAAGGTTCCACGAAATTTCTATCTGATGATAGCGAATGATCACTCACTTGGCCCACAAAAGAAGAAATTTGATCATTCCTTTCCTCTTCCAGCAAGAAGAAACACATACTACATCCATTAGTTCAGAAGGAAATTGAGAGGTTCCAATGCACAGCTTCAGGATGCTACTGCACAGAAGAACCATGTTGCTGCATAGAGCTACAAATTGCAGTAGAGTTTTTCCAAGTTATTTCCCAAAGATGAAGTTTTTTTCTCCTAAGAATAGCTTGTATTTCCTGTTCCTGCTTATTTTGAGGGGGGGACGGGGGGGTTCCCATGTGGTTTTCCCCTATTTCTTTGGTTTATTAAGCAACATTTTTTAATTCTTTTAGATTATAATTGGGTGACATTTGGCCTTGTTTCCAAGGCCCACAGTTATCCAAGTTAGGATTAAGGGGGGGTGTTAGGATTTATAATCCTCCCTTGTCCATACTTGTCTATTAGATTATATTTTCCTAACTTAGGAGTCATTAATTAATATTGGATCCACTATCACCATTGGGTCCACTTGGGTTATTGGTTCCACTAGTACCAGTCACGAGAGTGTGGGGAACACATATAGAGGTTAACTGCAACTGACTGCACCTTGATGCATCAGTTTATGTGCCTCTAAGACCAATCCCTACAATTTAGGAGCCACTAGGAGTGCCACCGCCAACCTCCTTTAGTTGTTGGTAGTTGGTAACTAGTTAAGATAAGTTATGCTTCATTTACATTCAGTTAGATGTCCTCCAGTTCGGTTAGCACTCGTCTTGCATGGTTGCATGTGGGAATGCACCTATTATCACCTACTTCTCACCTACCACATTAGTTAGACTAGTTTAATTGATTATAACTAATTGAGAGATTGAATTAGACAACTGGAGTTAGACTAGTGAGCTCCAATAGTGATTTAGACACTTCTAGTTATCCATGCAGTCGAATTGAGTTGGTAGATTCGAATCATATCCACATGATTCAAATTCTCCTTTTTGTAACACTATTGTATACTACTGGGATTAATGAAGTTTATATTGTAATTATACTGAGCAATTATTATATGTTTCCTGTGAAATTTGTCTTGTTCACTATGTATTATTCATTCCATTGCACTACATAATAATACAACAATTCAATTGCACTCATTGCTTGGAGATCAATGGCACAATAATTTAACATTATCCCCATAAGGTTTTTGTACTTTATCCATATGGATTTTCATGCACAATTTCATTCTTTCATGCGTCTTTTCAATCTTGACTCTCTCTCTCTCTCTCTCTCTCTCTATATATATATATATCCTTGGGGTTTTCACCGCTAGTGTTGCATCTAGAGGGGCTTAGGGTTTGAAGGTGGAAGCTCAATATTGGGGTTTTTTGCATATATAGGGGTTTTAAGGTTCTAATGATATAGAAAAAGGTCTAGGGCATGCTTACTACTAGGAAAATTAAAGAAGACAACTAAGAGAAAATTCTAAGTGGTGCAAGAGAAAGAAACACTCTATTGATCATATAAGATTGTAGAGTCTTCCCTGTTTTAGAAGTTTTTGTTTCTAATTACCCTAACAATTTATGATTTTGTTTTTGTTTCCTTCCTTCCTTTTGATGCAATGATCAATTCCATTAAAAATTACTTCGTCATAAATTGTATCCTGTTTCTATGCACACGTGTTTCAAATAACAAATGATCTAATTTTTTCTAGACGTAGACTTTGTTGTAAGTCTAAATTTCCATGGTACCTTCAACTTGATAAGCGTTGCACATGATAAACGATGTCCCAATGATCATTCCCCTATTCCTCCATTATGAGATCAATACTTCTTCCAAAGCGTGATCAACTTGCTAAACCACTAGGTGAATTCTCATCCATGCAAGAGAGGTGTCATGTAGGAAGGATATTTTGGGCATTTTAACTAAACTTTTCTTGAATGAACAAGGTCGCTCATATGTAGTATCTTTGGCTTGCAAACCCAAAATTCTATTGATTACAAAGATGGGGCACACCACTTAAATTTATTGGGGTCTAAGTAGGGTTATTCATTTTGAATCTACTTTAGTATATCTTATCCATTTCTCATGCAATATACACCATGTTCTTTAGAGACCTTCATGACACATCTTTCAATAGTGTGTGACTTGTATTTTTGGCCTAACTATTGCACCTTACTTAGATTATTGGCTTACACTAGTTATGATGGATATCTCAGGAAGATTCTTCATCCATCTTTTAATTGAATAGAGTTCCCTCCCCTTCCGGCTTTCATGCATAGAGAGCCCTACCCTTGGGTCTTTCATGCAGTGCTTGTGTGGAAAATTCCTTTGTTCTCTTATCTCTCCTATTCCAGGGAAAGCAAGTCTCATAGATGGCAAAACATACATCTATTTTATTGAGGTTTCTTGACTTTAGAAGGGTTGGACCATTTTTCAGCTTTGACACTTCTCAAATTCTTTTCCATTCTTATTTTTCACTCCATCTCCTATCATACGTGTTTTCTATGGAAGTTGTTGAGATGATTGGATCTTATAAAAATATTATAATACACCAGAGTCTTACTACTGTAAGGCCATGTCAACTTGCCTCACATTCATATGCCACACGTTTATCCTCGGTAGGATTGTAGTTAGTATCTTATTATCCGATTCCATTGAAAATTGTACTACCTGTCTTTTTCTTACGTGCAGTTTAATCCACCTACGCGTTCACAATATAGTCCCGTGAAGGGACATAAGACAAGGGGTATGATACACAATATAGTCCCGTGAGGGCAGGGGACGTAAGACAACTACAAGGGGTAGTGTCAACTAATCATATTTATGGTGGCATTGACATTTCTAAGGTTTAGGTGCGACTATAAAGACGAAGATGACTTTTGTAAATTATGAACCTGTCTCATTAAATGACTTATCAACTATACCACAGAAGATATTCAACTGCTCAAATCAATAAAGTGTTTTCAGCGATCTGAGTTTTCAGCCTTGTGTCTCCGTAAGCACTTTATAATTTTGTCATTAGGTTTTGTTTTTGTGTGCAGGCCGTCTAAATTCGTATGATGGCCATGAAGTTGCCTACGAATCTGCGCGGAGATGACCAGGAATTCGAAGGGGAAGGGGAAGGGGAAGGGGAAGGGCAAGGGCGGGCAGTAAACCCAATGAGCCAGGCTCTCTACGTCTCGCCCATGTCTATGTGCATAAATTCTGTAATCGAATTTGAAGAACCCATAACACAAATCTCCA
>LPNX010200715.1:315403-344118 GCA_001517045.1 Pseudotsuga menziesii
CTTTTATTGCTTAATTAGAATATACTGGGTTGCAATGATTTCTGCTTAAAGGGTTGTTGAAACTCTTGGTTTCAATCTTGAATTTTAATTTAACGGGTTTAATCTCTTTAACCAATGCAAGGCCTGCCCATTTCAATGCAAATAACATGACAAGGGGTAGTGTCAGCTAATCATATTAATACTGAAAAGGGGTAGTGTCACCCACGGATAAATTTGAAGGGCAGGGTCTTATTTCACTATTTCACTTTGAAGGGTTCTGATATATTAAATACTTCAATGTTGATGTGCAAAAATAAATCATTCTTTTCACTTGAAAATGTAATAGTATATAAAAATTTTAATATATACAATGTAAATGAATTTCAAAAATAGAAAAAAAAATATTAAGAAATTAATTGTTTTATATGCAACTGAACTTGACAAGTAAAGAAAGTTGTTTATAAAGAAATCAAATATAGCTAAGCTTGCTTTATATGGAAAGCTAACTTCTCTCCACTCTAGATTTATCAGTGTAAAGGAGGACCATAGAAAAGGAAAGAATCAACAACTATGTAGCCGGATAAGTTGAAGGATATCAAGATTTTTTGTCCTTGCTTACCCCTTTGAGCCTTAAGGTCTTTCCTTTTCAACAGGCTAGTAAGTCTATCAATTCGATCATCCCCCAATAGGCCTTTATCTCCAGTTATCCCCTAATAGGCCTTTATATACCGTTATTATCTAATAAGTATTTTGAGTGCTTCATCCTATACTAAGTAAACCAATTCTTTTATAGAGTAAGTCATAAAGGAAGACCTTACCTGAGCTACACTTCTCTTTAATGTGATTTAGCTTGCTTACTTGGGTTTAATTACCTTTCTTACAAGAAGAACGAGTCTCTTTTTCAAGCATAAAAGTCTATGGATTTGAACTATTTATCCTTAGAAATACTGACACGCAATAAAGCCTATGGATTTCGGCCTACACATCCCTTGCAAAGGATTTAAGCTCACACATGCTCTACTAAGGCTTTCAACTATGCATTCTTTGCAATACTGGCGAGCTTCAAAATCTATGACCTTAGTTTTAAGTTTCATTTTCGCGACAGAGGGAATGCGTGTCATGATTATGGAAGGTTCAAGACCTTTTTCATCTTCACAACAGAGGGAACATGCCACAAATTACGGAACCTATGGAACCTTTTATCCATGTTTAAAAATTTGGGGTAGATCCATATTTGATCAGACAATCTGTGGATATATTTCCTAGGGTGTAGGGATCTGATAACACAACATTTTGTAGGGATCCCTTCTGGTCTTTCCTCTCCATAAGAAACATAAAATATTTATTTCTTATTATTTCCAACATTCATTTTGGGATGTAACCTAGTGAATGCCAATACAAAGTGATTACCTCCAAGGTCAATTTCACCAAAGTCAATCTTACTCCTTTAAAAAGCCACCTAATATAGTATCGACTTTTTAGTTTGTTTCTACTTTTTCATGCAACCAAATCCAATCCTTAATCTTGTAATCATTTGATTTTAGCATGAATCTTAGATGCCTTACTCCATTATCAAAAGGGAAACATTAAAAGGATGGATTTGGAGAATCCTTATTTCTTGGTCTACATCTAAATTAGTGAATAAGACATTTGATTTATTTGAAATTACCTCCATAACCGTTCATGTGCAGTGTAATCACAAAATTTCCTAATATTTTTTTGCCTCACTCGCAAAGCCCACACTAGTTATGATAACACAATCTACAAATAAAAAGTGAGACATATATAAAAATTTGATTATCTTTTTTTTTTATACCTCTATTCTCTCTTGCAACCTTTTACTCTCCTCCTTAAGTCATTAGTGACCAATAAGAAAAGAAAATTTGACATAGGGTAAGCCTGTCTTAATGCCCATTATATAGAGGTTGAACCAATTATAAGGAGGGCAAAAAAATATGAAGGTAGACATCCCGTTATCCAATTTACTAACTCCAAATTCATCCCAATCGGATTAGCATTAACCTCAAATACTTCCAACTTACCTTACCATACCCTTTAGACAAATCTAGCTTGAGAACCATATTTGACATTTTTATTTATTTATTGAATGTGAGCCCTCGTGAACCACCCTGATTGCATCATGGATCCGCTTAACCAGAAAGTGTAGAATTCTTTCATCACTCTCAATTTGTATTCATTCATTAAATCATATAAAAACCCAAATAAATTTTACTGTGCAACCATTGGGACATGGACTTTTTGAGTTCTGAAAGGACTCTATCATTACTTGGAGCTCGTTTTTTGATACGTGTTATCCCCCTATTTGTATTGGGTGTTCAGTTGGGAATTTTGAGCTAGCCTAGGAATAAAGAGACATTATGGGCAAGATTTGTTGGTGAAAAGGGAAGTAAATGTCATATTCTCCTCAATATAGGCCCTATAAGTCTTCATTTTCAGTTTAGGGCACAATTAAGGACTGTCCATGTCCTCATGTGACAGAGAATAGGCCTTTAGGCATTTCTGGGTGTGAATATGGACAAGAGAAGCAATATAAATTTTTGGGCACTTTTCCTCATAATATAAGGTGTAACAAGCTTTAAAGGGAAAATTTGGGTTAGATTAGAGGACAAATTTGTGCATGCAAGGTATTTCTTTGTTTATTTTGGCATTCCATTGATAAAACAGTATTGAAATAGCCATTTTGTGGGTAAAGGAAACTATAAAAGACCTAATTACTCACGCTAGTATGGACCTGTTGGCGAAACATCAATGGATCCCTGTTCCTAAGCAGTCTGGACAAGTAAAAATGAATGAACAATAGTAAATATCACTTCCAGAAGCAATAATTTGGCAGTCTGGGCAGTGTTTTCAAATGATTATGATGTTGTTCTAGCAGTTGCAAAGGATATTGGGAAGTTTTGTACCATGTATTGACATTTCATATGCCCTGGACCCAAGAAAAATGATCAATGTAACTCTAGGTGTGTTAGATTTGGGGCTCAGTGGATCATCCTGGAAGTAAAAAGGAAATATAATGCATTGAAGCATTCCATTAGGAAGAATTCAAAGCTCTCCAATAGATGACAAGAAAAGACAAGGGAATGCAAATAGAAATGTCACAACAAAATTCCAAATGACAAAGTGATATATTTCATACCTTTATTAGAATTTAATAGATGTCAAGTTGCTTGTGAATATGTTGAAACTTTAAACCAAAACCGGCATGTGAATATGTTGAAAATTGAAACAAAAACCTTGAAGACATTGTTTTAGATACATATGTACATAGAACAAAAAACTTACCTTGAAAAAAAATATAAGAAAAAGGACATACTGAGAGCTAGATCACCATATGTTTGCACATAATTGAGTTTGTTAAACAACCACTCCACAACTCAATGGCTTTAATGCCCCGATCTTTATGTCTTCAATTACATCTATTGTAAACTCAATGAACATAGAAATAATTGGGCATATAGTAAGGACCTTATTTACATTTAGACTGTGGATGCCATTAAACTGGAAAAATAAGAAATCCTCATATTAATCTGAAAGCAATAGTGTAAAAAAAGAAATTTCATATGTTATAACAAAATCCAAATGACAAAGTGACCCATTTCATACTTTTATTAGAATTTAATGGATTCCAACTGTCCTGTGAATATGTTGATGGGTGAAACCAAACTTGCAAGCCTCTTGAAGGAAATGAGTGGATATGATTACCTGCTCATTTTCTATTCAACTGATATTGGGAATTTGGAGTGGTTATATTCCAAGTAATAGGTAGATTTTACCACTGTTGTATTCCAATTAATAGGTAGATTCTACCACTGTTGTGTAGTGTGTGATGAAAATTTCCATTGTATATGCATAAAAGAAAGACTGATTATTATAAAGAGGATATGTTACTTGAAACTGACCCATGAAACTTATTTGTGTTACATTTTAGGGTTAGATTAGGATTTGACATAAAAATTATACATTGATGCATAAACATAATTAAACAAAGTTAGATTCAAAATAGTATTGCTGCAATAAATTCAAACATAATTTTCATCTATTTTAACTTTAACATTTGACTGGTCACTGCGTTAAAGTTGGTCCTTGAGATGATTTACCAAATTCCATGTACAATAACAATATTATAACTGATAAAAACAATAATAAAGTACAAGAAATAATAGTAGTAAAGACGGTAACAATATTAATCTAGAATTGTTTTGGATAAACCCTATCCTTAGATACTTTTAGGCTTCGATCTTGTCACCGAAGGGATAGGTCACCTAGATAATAAAAAAAATGGCGTACCTTGAGAGAGAGCTTAAGAGGGTTATAACAATAAGGATAAAGAACTCATATTCTTAATCAACATGAAGAGAAACTTCAATCATTTAATCAAGCTTTAGCAACACTTCTTAAGAAGGCATGAAACACAGTCATACCCAGCAGTGACACACATTCATGCTCAATAAAGACGCTTCACGACAGTAGCAGAAAGGATATAGTCACGCCCAACAGGGAAGACACTTCATGACCAATAACAGAGAGGATACATTAATTCCTAAAAACTAAGACACTTCACAACCAGCAGCAGAGAGGATGTAGTCACGACTCAGTAGGGAAGACACTTCACAGCCAGTAGCAGAAAGGATACAACCATGGCTCAGCTAGTTAAGGTTGTTAACAAACAGACTTAGCAGTCCTAAAAAAATGACGCCCAGGCTACAATCCAAGAGAAGGTCACGACCCATATTAAAAGAAGAAGAAAAAAAGATCTTTGAATCATCCCAAAACAATCATGGGTCAGATTCACATGTCAGTTGCAAAATGTCACGGTTCAGGAAGAAGGGACAACCTTAAAATTGAATCTGAAAAACTCAGGCATGAAGCAGTAAAATCTTTGCAACATACTTCTTGACATAGAAGTGAGATCTAACTTAGATGATTACAATGAAGGATAACACTTGCTTTTATAACTTGAAAGGAAAGCTAGAAGGGTCATTCTTCAACCCTAGCTTTTAGGGTGGTTAACAATAAAACATAAAATAAAATTAGGTTGACTTAGGATACGGTACGAATGGTCCAATGGCCATACAAAATAAAACCCATAAATTTAAGTTGACTTAGGATAGGGTACCAATGGTCCAAAAAAAAAACCATAAAATAAAAGTCACCATACCAAAGGTACACATAACAAGGATGCTAGGACCAAGTAAAAGATAAAGGACCAAAAGTCAACCAAAGGGGTCACAATAAGAAGTTAAGACAACCCTCATACCCACAAGACTAAAGTGTACCATAAAGGTGGACAAACAACCCATTTTACCCATAGGACCAACAAGACCAAAGACTTTAATATTTTCTCCCTCTCAAGGTACATTGTTTCATATAATTTTATCATCACTGTATAAGGAGAAGATCCAAACTGGATGACTTGATCATTTTGTCCTCAATGTTGCTCCTAAGGGTTTGATGCTAGTGACATCATCAAGGGGTGGTCAATCCCTTGAGAAACAACCTAGAAATAACCGATCAGGGGAGAGAACGTCACACATCATCATCTTGGTCAGCTTGACCAAGATTCACCTGGTTAACTGATCAGGAATGCTCTTGCAAGAACTGCTTAGTCCTATACCAAAAATAGGCCTGGCCCCATACCAAGAAGTCTATGCCTCAACCTGCAAGATCTGCTTGGACATCGTGTTTAAGAAACTGTCTGGTCCCAGACCATAATGCCTTAAAGACATATAGGGGCCCTAACCATATTATAGGGACTTTTCCATGGCATCAACCTGCTTGGTCCGAGACCAAGAACCCCAAGAGACTACTGGGGGCCCTAGGGTACCTTCTAGGGTGTTATTCTGCCCTAGTTAATTGACTAGGGTACGATCTTCCTTGAGAATGGGTCTTGCAGCTACACTATCTTTAACAATATGATAATACCAAAAAAAACTTATTGCTCGTCACATATATAGAGAAGCTAGGGGATCCCTTATCATACACAACTATTGCAAGATATTATTCTAATATAAATAGAACATATATGATTTTATAATCTTACCAATAATAATAATGAACTATAAATATCTAAGGTTTTACTATTGGAAAAAAATCGGCATGCTCTATATGAAAAACTAAATAAAATAAATAGAAGTATGGAAAAATAAATTAAATAAATAGAAGTATATAGAAAAATAAATAAAATAAATATAACTTAACATATCGATTTTTAATTATTTCAACAAATAAACACATTCTTTGCCTAACCTCAATACATGTGTTATTACAGAACTTTTTTTTCTCCCAAAGAACAACTATATACTTTTTATTGATAAAATGTATGAAACGTGACAACACGATCAATTGTATAAGTAATATACATCAATAAAAAACACAACATTATCAAAACATATACAACAATACCAAAACAGTTGCAATATCAAAACATATCAGTTGTATAAGAAATATACAATAGTATCAAAACATATACATTATAACCAACACATCAATAAGCAAAAACAACAAGCCAAAACAAATCCATAGTTAATATCCAATTCAAACAAGCCAAACATATGTAGTTGAAACCAAGGTCGATTCGAGTCCAACAAAACACCAATATATACATAGGAACTGAAGGTATCATGGATGTAAAAATTCAACATAAACATTTCATGTCTTATGAGAAGTTCTGATTGTCCAAAAAGAAAGAATGATAAAAAATCCAAAAACATAAAATGTTACCTTTTCCATAGAATTTGTGGTGTTTTCGCCATCATGTTTGTATCGAACTAAACACAAATAGACGTTACAATATTGATATAAACATTGTCTGATCATCATCTCACTCATCCTAGTGGAAGAGGTAATCACAACTTCATTTTTGTCCAAGTTTCATAAAATGCATTCTAGTCTACCTCATGCAACTCTTGAGGTGCTGATAGAGATAAAAACATTAAAGTGTCTAAGGTTTCTAAACAGAGCCTTGATCTATCATCATTTTTTATACGATTCAAATTAGAGAATCCTCTTTCACAACTGGCAGTGATTGCTAGAAGAATCATACCAACTTGCCACAATTTCATTAAATTTGTAAAATAATCACACCACTTTGCATTTCTCCCATGCTCAAAACATGTTTTTTTTGGATATTCTCAATGTAAAGTGACAACAAAACTTTTCATTTCACCTTCACATTTTTCAGTATCAATTATAGGTGAGTTTACAACAACAAATTTTTCACATAGACATAACAACCATCGTCTTGTTTCAGAACCTCTTTCATTCTCTTTTTTAAAGTAACAATGGGTACTAAAACGTTTTGCTATATTGAATACATGCAAATATATAAACCTATCATTAAGACAATCAACCAACTTTTGGATAAATGCTTTTCCTAAGTGAATGCTATCTTCCATAGTACCAAACCCAAGCGAATTTGGTATAGGTTCAAATATTAATGAATGGATAGGTGAAACACTTGTATTATCAATAAAATCCAAAATTCCATTTTCTGATTTCTTTAAGAAATTTGAAACATGTTGAGAACCACCCCAAAAATGTTTCGCAAGAATCTCATTCGAATAAATTCAATGAGGGCATCTAATTGCATACCAATGGATGTTATATAGATGTGTTCCTCTTGAAATCATTGACTCAACTTATTTAGTTCAATCAAAACATCAACAAGCAAATGGATGCAAAATTGAACCTGAAATATTGTTGCCATTTCATACATCTTTCTATCATCATGTTTCCATTCTTGTAACAATGTTGGCATGATTTTAAAAATCCTGCTCATAACCTGCCCCCTAGAAAGCCATCATATTTGATGAATTTGAAGTACTTGCAACTTGTCAATTTAAAATAGGTCCAACAAACTCTTAAACTCTCCATGCCTCTTTTCATATTTTCTTAGCCATGGATATACTTTATTGGCTGGTTTACTGATATAACTAAATTCAGGAAAATAATTTGAAGCATCTGTTATAGCTAAGGCCTCATGATGTGCTACACAGTGAATACATAACAAATGAGGCACCTCACGAAGCAACTTAGATGCCAAACCTTAATGGATTCCTCTCATTGATGAAGCTCCATCTGAACCAAAACTCACCATTTGGTGTTTTGATAACTTCATCTCAAATAATAACCGTGATAGTGATTCATACATGGATTGTGCAGTGATGTCTTTGATTTTCAGAAGTTGAATAAATTTTGTCATGCGTGAACTCCTCACTCCATCCGTTAGATATGTAATATATACAATCAAGTGTTGCTCCATTGTTTTATCTATGCTTTCATCAACTACAATGAAATAAAAAGGACTGGAACAAATTTCTTCCTTTAACTTTTCCCAATAAACCTCTTTTGTTGCAATTAAAAACTCTTTACCAGATGTGATATTAACATATGAATAATATTCATTGGTTAATGGCATATCAGGAGTTTCCTTATACTTGTTGAAGTCACACAAGTCTTTGTACAATTCTAAAGGTAAATCCCTTAGATCCACAAAATACATAGTTTCCATAGCGCTAATTATTCTAGATTTTTCAACATCCAACATAAGTTCAATGTGCTTTTGGAGGGAAAAACATGGTTGTCTCGATTCATATTCCAATAGTTGAATCGAGCATTTATGAGCCTCAGATGATGCATGGACATTTAATCCACTTAATTGGATTGTAATACTAACTTTCCTTGCAAATGGTGTATCTCCTTTGAATTTAAAACACCATAAACACTTGATACGCTCTTCACCATTTGGCCTTGTTATTGGATAATCCCATTTGTGTAATAGATTCCATGCAAGTTTGAATGATCTTTTGGTACCTACTCCTTTACCTTTCTTTTCTAGAGGACCTTCCTCTTCAATATTTTTGTCATTTTCAAAATCAAAATCTTATTCAACATTTACATCATGTTGACTCAAGTTAAATACATTATCAAGCGTTGTTTTCCTCCCATGTTTTTTAGGTCGACCAATTCTAGAAATTGCTTCTCAATAAATTACATCGCAGAAAAATTCATTCATGATCCTCATAGAAACCCATAAAAAATGCAGTTGGGGAATAGAATTATGTGAATATCTACAATTTCTCTATAAGCCGATAACCTCAAACCATTTAAAAAAAAATACTAAAATAAATATTAAACATAATTTTCTTTTTGCATAACTAAATAATTAAAAAGGAAAACATGCAAGGAAAAATATTATAAAAAAACATTTCCTACAAGCAAAAAATACTATGCTCCGTAAAAAATTCTATATCTTCCTGTCGTATTTCAGAAATTGAATGATAATTTGGTATATCTTAGAGGTACTAGTTATAGCAATTCATTAAAACACCAAATCCTTATCAAGGCTTAATGTCGCAGAAGGTACTTCTCCCTCCCATATTGTAATGATTTTCATATTTCACTAGCTTGAGAATTTGTGATCTCATGGACTTGTTTTCCATTTGACAGGAGCATAAGTGTTTCGTTCCGTGCAATAACTACAAAGATTCCTAGAAACCATATTAATCAGATTCATTCAGTTCACAGAAAGGAGGTTCAAAATGCAAGTACTTAGTTTGCATATTATAGGTATGATTTCAATCCAACAAACATTTATGGGCATGCACAAGACAGGGATAAGTTGGTTTAAATTAGTTCTAGGTTAAAATTCATTTGACACCTAAAACCAATATCAGATCCTAAAACCAAATACATACCATAAGAGAGAACCAAACTCCCTAACTAGTTTCTTGATGATGAAATAAATAAAGGTCTTTTAATGTGTTGTTGCTCATTAAATCTACCAAGTTTCTATGGTGAAGTTTAATAATAAAGATATATGTTATGAAAATATATTGAGAAATATTAAATTAATGATCTATGATCCAATGTCTAGGCAAGTTTAATGTTGTCGGATCATAGATTTGATTACATTTTTATTATATGGCTTTATAATTTATGAAAACATTCCTAAAATATCTAGGAAATTATAATTTTGAATGAGATTTGGATCATATATTTACAGTATGAACAAGATTATAAAAATCATTTACTTACTTTATAATTTATGAAAACAATCCTAAAATATAGAAGCAAATTCTCAATTCAAATGGTGTTTTAATTAGAAATCATGTGATTGTATGAACAAGATTGAGTTGGTAACTTCCAAATTGATAAATATGTTTAATTCTGAAACTTAATAAGATTCTTTATGATAAATTCCTTAAAATGTTCAACAGAGTAGCTTAATTTAATCTTACTATATGAAGTCAACTCCTCATAATCTAGTTTGGTTAACTAGGCTCTTATTTGATTCAGACATGATTTATTTTCATATAAATAAACAAATAAATAGTTAAAATCGTCCTACCAATTGAATTACAAAGAATATTATTATGCATGCATAATTTTGTCTAACATTTGCATTCACTCTTTCACAACTCTATATACTTTCAAAGATGGTAATCACATTTGATCTCTATTTGTATTGATCCCATAGTTAATTATGGAAATTCCATTTGATAGCCATATTAAAATAATTGAAGAAACCCACATTCAAAATGCATGCAAAATCAAAATTCTACATCACTCACTTTAATGATTTCCAGTTATGTAGTGGGCGACAATTATCTTCTATATGAAAACCCTAAATATTGTCCACACTTGCAAAGAAAGGTTTATAAATCCCTCCACCAATCTTATGGAATATCCACATAATCTATCTTGTTATTAAATCTCATCAATCATATGAAATGTCTACTAAGCAAATTTTTATCCTAACTAAATCAACATGGCATCCATCCCAACTTAGAGTGAAGGGATAAGAGAAGCAAGTTGACCAAGCAGATGGTTTTCCTTATTTCCTTTCTAACCTAACTCACACCAAAAGTTCTTAGGAGGGTGTGGAAGGGTTAGTATTTAGTGTCCATGGACATACACTGGGATTTTGAATACCCTAAAAGTGGATGGGACTTGGATCCACTATCAATTTGGGAATTTTATTTGGATAGGGGGTTGCTTGGTTTATTCTTTGCAGTGGGTGGTATAGCCTAAATAGAATATACAGGGCAATAACATATCCTTGCACACATAAATATAACTAAACCATAGGCCATAAACATAACTTAAGAAAAATACCATAACATATTCGTGCATTAAGTTAGAACAATGATAAAATAATTGTACTAACTCAAGAACAGAGGAAACCCAATCAATACCAAATATCATTGGTTGTAGTATAACCAAGAAATAGATGATGGAAATCTAGTTATTTACAATATTATACAAATATATCACTTGATTTCCTTTCGCTATGCAATTGTAAATTATAAATAAAATCTCATAGATACTATCACAACATCTGGGTACCCCGTGGGACACAAGCTAGGGTTCTTAATAATAGAAATAGTAATCAATTAACTATTTTTTAGAGTCCTACCACTAATATGATGTACAACTCAATGATATCATTGGATGTAGCAAAGTCGAGAAATAGATTATGGCAATCTAGCTATTTACAATGTTATACAAATATATCACCTGATTTCCTTTTGCTATGAAATCGTAACTTATAAATAAAATTTCATAGCGACTATCACAACATTTGGGTCCCTTGCAGGCCGCAAGCTAGGGTTCTTAATCATAGAGATAGTAATCAATTAACTATTTTTTAGGGTCCTTCCACTGGTATGTGGTATAGCTCAAAATTCCATTTCTTTACTTCTTAACGGGCCTTGAAGGCTTCAAATTTGAAGCCTATACTGGTGGCTACTTGTCTCTCAGAGTGCACGGTCACACCGTGGTTTTCATGGATAATATTTTGAAACTAGAATATATTTTATTATGTTTACCTAAACCCAGATCGGTTATGTAATTCAGTGAGATGTATTGAATTTTAGGTCTTGTGGAATGAGAATGGCCTCTTAAAGCAATAACAATAATCCAACGTTCATGCCGGTGAGCAAGTTGTATTGGAGCTAGGATTCAAATTTGAAACCTTCAAGGCTGTCAAGGGCCATTTTACACATCATAGAAGACCGCTACAAATTTCATCATGGCACGTCATAGAAGACCACTGCAAATTTCATCATGGAACGTCATAGAAGGGATAAATAGCTCCCCTGACACATCCATTTTCCTAAAGAATAATGGAATACCTTGCCACAAAAACTACTCTATCCTCCTCATTACTAATATAATGGGATTATCTCCCATGGAAAATACCACATAAATGAACCATACTTGCAATAAGCAACTCCCAAACGAGAACCATTTAGATATGGCTAACTCCAAAACTATTTGTAAATGATAAACTAAAGGAGGAAAGCAAAAATATGGCTTTCATCTTTCCAATGGGATCTAGCGGGATAAGTTCATATTAAGCAATCCATATCTAAAGGAATCCATGTGATGCCCTAAAAATCAAATTTGGAATCCTGAATTAGATGGATAAATTAATATTGTACATACTTGTAAATTCACAAGCTTAATTCTTCTGCTTCGTTGAACTGCCAGTTCTTGCTTCACTTAGCCATGAATAAACCAAACACTATCTACAAACCATACTAGTGATATCAACTCGCTTTGATCTTTCTTCACTTAATTGCAATAAATCAAGTTGCCAATTGGTTTCTTCAGGGCAGTTTCGAGTTGGCAACTGCAAATTGGAAGCGCTAGCTCGGAACCGATTCAACAAAAAAACACAGTGCAGGTGACTGGATTGGATTGATACATAAAAGAAAACACATTGTGGGAAGTGGAAGCTATAGGATTGGAAAATAAAACTGAGGGTGGGCCACGGGAGCCTCACTACATAAGATTACAAAAGTTTAAGACATCTAGATTATAGAATTTGTCCAAAATTCCAAATTAGGGCCCAACTGCCAGCACATATGAGCCAACGAACTTCCATAATGAAATAGTTGCTGGAAGCTGACATTAAATATGTAAACAAGTAAGGAAT
Organism: Pseudotsuga menziesii; assembly: GCA_001517045.1. Taxonomy (NCBI): domain Eukaryota; kingdom Viridiplantae; phylum Streptophyta; class Pinopsida; order Pinales; family Pinaceae; genus Pseudotsuga; species Pseudotsuga menziesii. The sequence continues at coordinate 328,344 of LPNX010200715.1, forward strand.
CAATGCTATATGTGGCCACATCCAGCCTGCTTCTTAAGCCTACCACGAATGACGACTCACAATTTATGGGATTCGAGAAGAGAGCCCATCCAAATTCCAAATATTTCCAATGATCCATCATTAATTCATCCATGTATTAAATTGGTAATTTGGTAGATTCCAAATACTAAGGTGGACACAGGTCAACATGGCCTTGCTAATTATACTCATGATTCATGCTTGACTCACCAATACCATTAACACTGGGTAGTCTCCCGAGTCCCACCGAAAACTATTAGATGGGTGAATTTTGGTGTTGCCCTTCTATTGCAATTTTACGCAACAATTGGTGGTTTAATTATTGATGAGCTTGCTGTCAAATTAAATGTTTTTTGCAAGATAAAATTTGCAGTGGTATTTTATGACTTGTAAAATGGTCCGCGACGGGCCATGAAGTGTTCAAATTTGAATCCCAGTGTCAGCTGATCGTATTTGTCGTGGCATTGATATTTCTGACTTTTAGTTGTGACAATAAAGATGAAGATGAATTTTCTAAACTATGAACATGTATCATTAAATGACTTATCAACTAACACATAAGTGCTTAACCCTTTTTCCAATGAATTCGTCTGCTAAAACCTATAAAGAGTTTTTGGCGATGTGAGTTTTTAGCATTGTTTCTCTGTAAACACTTTATGGTACTTATCAACTAAACTATGTCATTAGGTTCTATTTTTGTGGGAAGACCATCTAAATTCATATGATGGCTATGAAGTTTCATAGGAATCTGCACAGAGATGACCAAGAATTCAAAAGGGAAGGGGAAGGGAAACCAGTACACCAAATGAGCCAGTCTCTCCCATCTCTATGTGCATAAATTCCATAGTCGAATTTGAATAAGCCATTATAGAAATCTACAGCTTCTGGAAATATATGGCCAATGCTTTGCTTCTAGGAAACCCACTTTTTTCTTGTATAATGGTCATTGATCTACTTCTCCTTTAATTATAACTTGCAGGATTGATTGTCCATTTATTTACGTACTAATTAGTCCATGTTTTCATATCTTGTCTTATGCTTTACATAATGCACAATGATGGATAAACTCTGCTCTCATATATGTCTTTCGTGTGCGTGTGTTTTATCTTGGGAGCGGATGAGGATGAATGGAGAGAGGAGAGTGAGAGAGGTGCTTGAGTTACTGCACACTAAGAATTTTGCTTATTTACTTTTGGGGCTGCAACATACTTCCTTTGGGAAACTCCACCTTTTACTTCAATGGGATAACTTTGACTGAAATTCCCATGATAAGGTTTTACTAAGGCAAGTTTTAGTCGACACACCTTTCAGGGACTTTTAACTCGACATAATTTTACCTCGACACACACCCACTTTACTTTGATGAGATTTTACTGCGACAGACTTTTAGTTGCGACCAACTCCCATTTCGAGAGGACCACATTTAACTGAAATTTATAAAATGAATTTTCTTTGTCTATTAACTTATAATCTGAAAACACTTTTCACCACTCCATAATTTGGGATAAACCTCATCACTACTTTATTGCAATAAGCTCACAATATCATATAACCAAAATATTAAGTAAGACTTGTGTCGAGCACTTTTATAAACTGTAAATGTAAACAATATTCACACAAGTAATTCTGGAGAAGATGTGTGGAATAAATAAGACATGCATTCAACCATAAACTATGGAATTATATATTATCACGACATAACAAAAGAAATACCATCGCATTTACATACTTCAAAATTTACTTAGATCTTTCACCCTTTACAGAGCTTGGGATCTCTACACATTCCAAAACATGATCTTGAGCTCTTGAACTCTTCTCATAGTTCTTCTTCTTCTCCTTTCCCCCTTACTCTGTTCTTCTTTGTCACTCTCTTGCACTCTCACCCAGTTTTTCATTCTTCTTCTTCTACATATACAAAGACTAAAATTTTGCTTCTCTTAGAAGCTATCAACTAACATTCAAGACTGTAATTAATTTCTACCTAAAATATTGACTTCAGAAATACAATTTGACTTCTTAAATATGGTGAGACGTGAACTACACAACTTGATAGACATAGTGAAAAAATAGATACTTCTACGGAATCTGATTAAGTCGACTGAGATGTGATGCATATCTTCTTGTAATTAGTATTTCCAACACTCCCCCTTAATTATGAGCATATGGGGATCATTAATCAAAATTTTACAAAATGTTTCAGAGCTGGAACTTGCTCTATTCATGACATAATTCACTGAGAAGAAGTTGTCATTCCTAAATAACTTCACATAAACTAGAACGTATCCCTTGCCAATGGTTTTTTAAATATGTCTTCTAGCTGATCTTTAGACCTGCAAAACTATAAACAAATATCTTTGTTGTTCATCAGTTCTCTTATAAAATGATACCTTGTGTCAATGTGCTTAGTTCTCTTGTGGCACACATGATTCTTTGACAATGAAATGGTTGAAATTTTGTTGTAGTAAATGGTTGTTGGTTCTTGCTAGTTTTGTGATAGGTCTCTTAGTATTCTTCATATCCAAACAACTTGACATGCAACGCTTGTAGCTGTGACATAATCTGCTTCTGCTGAAAACAGAGTTACAATGGGATATTTTTTTGAATCCCCCGACAAAACACCTGTACCAAAATGAAATGTATGCCCATATGTGATTTTCCTATATTCTGTGTTTCCTCCATTTCCATTGTCATTGTATCCAACGAGTTTAAAATTTTCTGAGGTTTAATACATAATGCCAAGGTCCTTTGTGTCACTTACATACCTCAAAATTCTCTTACCTACTTGCCAATGAGATTATTTTGGTGACTCCATGAATATTGAGATTAGACATACTCCATACATGATGTCTGGTCTTGTCACAGTTAAATACATAAGGCTACAAACTAGCCTTTTAAACCATGTAGGATCTATAGTTGATCCATCACCATCCTTGCTTTAATTTTAAGCATGTTATTACTAGTGTTGGGGATACCTTGCAATTAGAAATATTAAATATTTTTAAAACCACACTTGCATACTTGGACTGTGATATAAATATACCACTTTCAGACTGATGGAATTCAATTCCCACGGAAAAATTCATAAGCCCCAAATCAGTAATTTCAAATTTGCTTTCCATGACTATCCTAAAATTCTTTATGCAAAAATCACCTGTGAATTGATCAACGCTAGAAGAAAAATATATTTTTGTTGGTTGTATTGATCTTCCCTTGACCCTGGGTCTTATCATAAACCTTCATGGAGTTCAAGGAATTCCAAATTCCTTAGTAATGAAACTTGTATAGAACACCTTATCATAGATGCATTGTTGTAGAGTAGATCCTACATTCTTGGACTTAGTTTTTGCAATTCTTGAGATCTATTCTTCCCTTGTTATCCAACTGAGATAATGAAGGAGCAAGTGATTGGATAGTTAACTTCCCTAGATTATATGTTAGTACCATTCATTAAATAAGGTGAAATCCAAACCCAAATGATTAAAAGCAATTTGAGCAATCAACAACAACCAGAAAACCACTCTATCCTTTTTTCCTAATTATATATATGGTTTAATAAATGTATGGGGATAAGAAGGTTGAATCGCTAGTAAAAGCGATTTTATGCTTTCAATTTCCACCTTTCCTATATGATTTTTTTCTTTATTCCATCATTGTAAAGAGAAAAAATTGTTATGGTTTCACAAACCTCTTTATGAAAGATTTTTAGCAAAGATGTCACTTGCAGGAACTTGTCATCATTTTTTACACTAAGGATTGTGTTGCCGCCAGCTAGTGAATGTATAGATCAAATTTATTTGTTGGATCATTAAAAATGAATGATATTTAATTCTTTTAGTGGAAAAGGAATTCAATCACTGCCATGATCCATATGTGAATAAGTGTCCACCCACCTATTCCACTAGATCAAAACAATTTCTCATGTTAACAATTTTCTTGTAATGTTCTATGTTTTTTTGGGTCCCAAACTTCCAGGGCCATTTTAAGGCCCTAAATGACATTTTTTGGCGGTTCATGGGGTAAATTTATTGTAATCAACATGCATTTGGGCCCAGTTGAAAGTTCTAAATATGGTATAGATGTTTCCAACAGGCTATCGAGTGCCCCAAATGGAGATCGTATGCAAAAGTTATGACCCCGAGAAGTTGACTATTCAACTAGCCACCTTGGGGCCTCAAACGTTATGATGATTCATATCCTAGGGTAAAGTTTAAGGTTTTTTTCATCTCCAAGGATTTATGATAAAAGGACCTTTGGCCTCCTTTTGTATTCATCTTGTCACGAGTAAGCATAGCTGCCACATCTCTTCTTAGAAATACAACTGCCACTATTCTAGTTGCTTTTGTTTTACAGTTTGTTCTATTTCACTCATTTAATAGAATATGAGTTTATTGTATCACTATGTTTCTTACCATATATATGTGTATGTGAATCTATATATTCTCTTTCATTTCATTCTCACATAAATCTATATCAATGGTATCAGATCTTTCTACTCTTGTGGTTTCTTAGTGCATGTCCCCGATGAGATCTGAATATCAAGAGTTGGGTCTTGAACTAGTTGAGATTGGGGAAAATACCTCTCATTGTCCCAATAATCCTCACATGATTGGAGAATAAAAGAGAGATGATGGAACATGACATCCTATTAAAATGTTTCTCAAGGAAGCCCTCACGCGATAGAGGAATGAGATGATGGATAAATTCACCTAGATCCTTTGAAGAATGTCGATGACAATGGATGCACCTTCAACGAACAGATGTTTCAGGGGTGTGACTCCCTTCAAGGTATAATTTAAATTTTAAATCCCCTTGTTTGAAGGAAATATAGATCCAGATGATTCGAAAAAATGGATGAATTTTTCGGAGGGTTACTTCTATGTTGAAATTTTTTTCGACAGTGAAAAGATCACCTTCGTGTTCCTTAAGTGCCTCCCCAATGTCAAAGACTGGTGGGATGGGTACTACAAGAGGAATGTGAGGGATGAATATAAGATATTCAATACATAACCCACTTGGGCATCTTTTGTTGATGCCATCAAAGAGGAATTCTACCCTATCAGAGATAATGATGACCAATACACACAGTGTATGACATTGCGCCATGAAAGACACCAAACAGTGTCGGAGCATACTAATATATTCCATACCTTGTGCTAAAATTTGGGTATTAGAGAATCTGAACATAACTTGGTTCTAAAGTACTGTTGTGTCTTGAATAGGTACATTCAGTCAGATATGGATTTCCTTGACATATCCTCACTACGAACAACTTACCAATATGTTGTCAAGATCTAGCAAAAATTTAAACAAAATAATAAGTGGGATTTTGGTTTTGCAAATCAACAATAGAAGCCGAGAAAAATTGGCCCTAATTCACAACCCAAAGGATATATCAAGGATGGCAAAAGTAACGACAACTAGTCCAAGTTGTAGAAAAAGAAGGGTAATGGGAAATCAAAGAAGGACACTGGCAAGTAGTACGAGTTCCACAAAATCCCCTCAAACAACACCAATGAATGCCGATCAAAACAATCATTGTTGGCCAAGAAAAAATCCTTGAATAGAGACTTTGACTCAGAAACTGATGTTGAGAAAGAAAAGGGTAAGAAGAACATTGACGTAGAACATAGTGCCACCATTGCAACAACAAAGATTCAACCAGAAGATTCATAGGAGCCAAAGGAAGTTGAACCCCTCTTCCATTTGAAACTATGGGTGCAAGGGAATCTGCTACATTTCATTTTCGACAATGTTAGTTAGAAGAACCTCATCTTGGTTGAGACATACGCGTCAGTCAACAGTGCCTACTCTCCTATGATATCAAGCCCTTCAAAGATGAGGTAATGTGTGATGTTTCCCCACTTGAAGTTTGTGATGTTCTATTAGGACAACGATATATCCAGAAACATCATGTTGTGTATGAGTCTAGACCTATTAGTTTCATTATTACTTTTGGAAAGAAACTCTATAGGATACCAAAGACACTTTCTTCTACTGCAGTGTCTCTCATCGCTATGAAGCAGTGCAGGAAGGTAATCTCCCATATAGGCAAATTCTTACTCTTCGTGGTTTGTTCTGAGGGGGAACAAAATATCAAAACAAAATCCACCAAATCCACAGATAACCCCTCTATGGAGCAGAAACAAGTTGACACAATCATGGAAGCATACAAATACATCTTCACCACACATGCCAGGGTTCCACTACATTGTAAATTCAAGCATTGCATTGATTTTATCCCTGGGGAACCTTTACCTAATGGACCTATATACATACGTTCCCTCATGAATAATGAAGAAATCAAATGCTAGATTTTATATTTAAACCAAAATGTGCACATTCGACCCAAATCTTCACCTTGTGGGAGCCCAAGTGTGTTGGCACAAAATAAAGATGGGACATGGAAAATTTGTATTGACTACCGAGCTCTAAATAAGATCACAGTTTCGAATCTATATCCCATTCCTCAGATCGACAACCTCATCAATCAGCTCAAGGGGGACAAGTATTTCAAAAATATTAACCTGAAGTTCGGTTATCATCAAGTGCCAATTGAGCAAACCGATGTTTGGAAGACCACCTTCAAATATCTGGAAGGTATTTTTGAGTGGTTGGTCATGCCTTTTTGGCTTGACTAATGCTCCAACAACCTTCATTAGGATGATGGATGAAATTCTATGTCCATTCACTAACTCCTTTATGTTCATATATCTAGGTGAAATCCTCATTTGCAGTAGAACATGGGCAGAACATATGCAACATATCTATGAGTTCCTTAACACCCTGCGATATCACAAGTTATATTCCAATCTAGAGAATTCCTCATTTGGGATGGAAAGGGTTCAATATCTAGGATACGTTGTGGACAAACATGGTGTTCATGTAGATTCGGCCAAGATCTAAGCCATTCACGATTAGCCGACCCCGATGACTCTCACAGAGCTTCGAAACTTCCTAGGCTTTGGAAACTTCTATCACAAATTTGTGTTGGGTTTCTCTAATATTGCTTGGTCCATTAGCCATGTGACCAAAGAATTAGTAAGAGTTCCACAAAATCCCCTTGACACAACACCAATGAATTCCGATCAAAACAATCATTTTTGGCCAAGGCAAAATCCTTGGATCGAGACTCTAACTCAGAAACTGATGTTGAGAAAGAAAAGGGTAAGCAGAACATTGATGCAGAACCTAGTGCCACCATTGCAACCGCAAAGATTCAACCAGAATATTTAGAGGAGCCAAAGGAAGTTGAACACCTCTTCCATTTGAAAATATGGGTGCAAGGGACTCTACTACATTTCATTGTTGACAATGTTAGTCAGAAGAACCTCATCTTGGTCGAGACATATGTGTCATTCAACAGTTCCTACTCTCCTATGACATCAAGCCCTTCAAAGATGAGGTAATGTGTGATGTTTCCCCACTTGAATTTTGTGATGTTCTATTAGGACAACTATATATCCAAAAACATCATGTTGTGTATGAGTCTAGACCTCTTAGTTTCATTATTACTTTGGGAAAGAAACTCTATAGGATACCAAAGACACTTTCTTCTACTGTAGTGTCTCTCATCGCTATGAAGCAGTGCAGGAAGGTAATCTCCCATATAGGAAAATTAATACTCTTCATTGTTTGTTCTGAGGGTGAAAAAAATATCAAAACAACATCCACCAAATCCACACATAACCCCTCTACAGAGCAGAAACAAGTGGAGACAATCATGGAAGCATACAAATACATTTTCACCACACATGTCGGGGTTCCACTACATTTTCAATTCAAGCATTGCATTGATTTGATCCCTAGGGAACCTTTACCTAATGGACCTATATACATATGTTCCCTCATGAAGAATGAAGAAATCAAATGCTAGATTTAAGATTTAATCCGAAAGGTGCGCATTCGACCCAAATCCTCACCTTGTGGGAGCCAAATTGTGTTGGTACAAAATAAAGATGGGACATGAAAAATTTGTATTGACTACCGAGCTCTAAACAAGATCACAGTTTAGAATCGATATCCCATTCCTCGAATCAACAACCTCATCGATCAACTCAATGGGGACAATTATTTCAACAATATTGACCTAAAGTTCGGTTATCATCAAGTGCCAACTAAGCAAACCGATGTTTGGAAGACCGCCTTCAAATCTCGGGAAGGTATTTTTGAGTGGTTGGTTATGCCTTTCGGCTTGACTAATGCTCCAACAACCTTCATTAGGATGATGGATGAAATTCTATGTCCATTCACTAACTCCTTTATGTTCGTATATCTAGATGATATCCTCATCTACAGTAGAACATGGGCAGAACATGTGCAGCATATCTATGAGGTCCTTAACACCCTGCGACATCACAAGTTATATTCCAATCTAGAGAATTCCTCATTTGGCATGGAAAGGGTTCAATATCTGAGATACGTTGTGGACGAACATGGTGTTCATGTAGATCCGGCCAAGATCCAAGCCCTTCACGATTAGCCGACCCCGATGACTCTCATAGAGCTTCAAAACTTCCTAGGCTTTGGAAACTTCTATCACAAATTTGTGTTGGGATTCTCTAATATTCCTTGGTCCATTATCCATGTGACCAAAGGAGGATCTAAGACCAAGTTCATCTGGTACAATCCACAACAACACATATTTGAGGACTTGAAGTAGATCTTATGTTTAGTGCTTTTTCTTACCTTACTGGATCTACAACAACCCTTTGAGATCGAGAAAGATGCTTCGGACTACGTTGTTGGTGTGGTCCTCACTCAGCATGGCCATCCAATGGCATATAATAGTGAGACACTTTCAGATAAATTCTACAAGTACCCCACCTATGACAAGGAAATGTACTCTATTGTCCAATCCTACCGCCAATGGAAGCATTGCATCCTTGGAAAAGAAACAGTCATCCAAACTAATCACAAGCCCTTATAGTTCATGCAAACCCAAGGAAATTTACAGAGTGACCACCACCAGAAGTGGTCCACTTACTTGCAGCAATTACAGCTAAACATTAAAAATAAGAAGGGAAACATGATTCAAGTCGATGATTGCCTCAGTCGAGCTCCAGTGGCAGCATTAACCATGGTTCTCAACTCTTGTGGCCATGATACCTCTAGGTGGCCTCAACTATATGACAATGATCCTGGTTTTTCTCCTATCTATAAGTCCTTGTGTGCAGGTACACCTGTGGCATACTTTCATATTCAGGAAGGATTTCTATGCCACCTGATCCATCTGTGTGTTCCTTCAAGTGAGAGTGCGAAGATGATTTGGGAAGCACATTATGGTCGGGTGGCTGGGAACTTTGGTATTGAGAAGATAGTGGAAGTCTTGTAGAAGTATTTTTATTGCCCCAAAATCCAACAAGATGTCAATTGGTATATCAGATACTACACTGCCTGTGCCATCGCAAAACCAGTCGTTAAAAAGTAAGGGTTGTACACCCCCCTTCCCACTACAAATAGGCCATGGGAATCCATCTCCATGGATTACATGTCAGTACTACCTTCAACAAAGCATCATAATGATAGTGTGTTTGTGGTCATGGATCATTTCTTTAAGATGTCCATTCTGATAGCTTGCAATAAGAGCATCTCTGCCAAAGTGACTACTAAGCTATTCTTCGAGCATGTTTGGGTTCATTTTGGGATGCCATAGACTATCATTTCATATCAGGATTGTAGGTTCCTGAGCACTCTCTGGTCTATTTTATGGTCATTGATGTATACCAAGCTCACCAAATCGACTGCCTTCCACCCTCAGACTAATGGAAAAATAGAGGAAGTCAACTGGATGATTGCACATATTTTGAGAATGTACAATCCTAAACATCCCCATGCATGGGATGTGACCCTTCCTTATGTTCAACATAGCTATAACTGATCTCTTCATAGCTCTACCGGTCACAACCCTTTTTAGGCATGCTTGGGTTTCCAACCACTAGACCCAACTGATGTAGCTCTGCCCCTTGCATCCACACAGGAGGAATATTCCTATGCTCAGGATGAGGTTGATAAGGCCACCATATTTTTTGAATGAATCTAGCACATCCGCCAATACTAAATACAAGCATCGACATGACCTACATCAAATTCCACACAAGTTTTAGGTCGGGGATAAGGTTTGGTTGCATTTGCAGAAAGAGAGGCTCACAGGAACCCATCGCAAGATTCATCCTCTTTGATATCGGCCATACACCAGCACCAATATAGTTGGTGACAATGCAGTTGAATTAAGCAGTCCTCCATTCCTTGGTCTGCACCCAGTATTTAATGTGGAGCTCCTTCGACCATAATTTGCACCACTGTTGGACACCTCAAAGGTGGAATAACAATTGACACCTATAGAGCTTAGTCCCAACTACATGGAATAAGAAACCATTGATTAGATCATGGACACACCGGTTAAGGTCACGCACAAGTAGAGGATCCAACTACATCGATTTGTCAAAGCAGGGAAGCTCCTCCACCAAGGCAAGTGGCTCACCAGGAGTCATATTCAGTAGAAGTTTCCAGATTTGATGGGGGCATTCAATGCAATGGAGAACATTTCTTCTAAAGGGGGGAGGATTTAGGGGGACAAATGGATGGCTGTGGCATGCATTTGGCCCTAGCCAAAAGTTGTAAATCTCAGATAGACGTTTCCAATGGGATATTGAGCGCCCCAAATGGAGATTGCATGCAAAAGTTATGACCCTAAGAAGTTGATTGTTCAGCTAACCACCTTGGGGCCACAAACTTTATGATGATTCATCTGCTAGTGTTAGGTTTAGTGTTTTCTTCATCTCCAAGACTTTATGATAAAAATTCCTTCAAACACCTTTTATATTCAACTTGTCACGTGTGGGAGTAGCCATCACATCTCTTCTCAGAAATACAACTACCACCATTCTAGTTGCTTTTCTTTTACAATTTGTTGTGTTTCATCCATTTAATAGAATTTGAGTTAATTGTATCACTGTGTTTATTGCCATATAGTTGTGTATGTGAATATATATATATATATATATATATATATATATATATATGCTCTTCCATTTCATTCTCATATAAATATGGATCATGCCACCTTTAATCGAGAAATTAAATTGTTTATAAAAGCGCCATATTAACAAGGGTCAAATTTGAAGGATAGGGTCCTATTTCACTTGAATGACTATGGTTGCAAATATTATACCAATGACATGATAAACTCCATTATAATCATTACTGATCAATTTATTGCCGTGTTCAGTCTCCTTATGTGCATAAAGTAGGTAGTAGAACTAACCAAAAGAGCAGAGTGATCAGTGGTTTCTCTTTGTCTAATATTTCTGGTAGATTAGCTAGTCCAATGCCTATTTTAAATTTATAGAGTTAGTCAATCAATATATATATTCATCAATAAGGAAGGAAGGATCTGGATTCTTTCTAGCGAGCTATGTCATCTGGTTAATAATAATTATTAAATTAGTCTGTTGAATTGGCTATTGCTACTTCTATTTCTCGCTGAATGTTGCAGAAGGTTTGGATGGTTGAAGGATTGGTTCCTCCTTTCATTGATGGTAGTTTATATATATATATATATATGGAGCTAAAACTTGGGCTCATTGGTAGCTCGGCAGTCATCCCTCCACTGATAGAAAGATCGAAACTTCTCTTTCATTTAGATCAGATAATTTATGGTACTACTATCCCACTAAACTGGTGCTCTATTAGTCGTAGCAATGCAGTCTAGTAGCTCTATATACATGTATCAAGTCAATTTACTTAATAGTCAAAAACAACTAACCTAATTTGGTTCTTTTGTTAAAACAGTTATGACCCTCATGTCATGTTAGCAGGCAGGGAGTGGCATATAATGTTACATGTACATTAAACATTGAAGGATTGTGAAGAGGATGTGAGACTTCCTAAAAACACCCTACTATCATCATAAAAAGAATAACATTATAGAAGGGAAAGGGAGCTTCTTCCTTTATGGTTTCTTTAGGGGGTTTAGAGTATATGGAGGAGAGGGAGTGTGGAGTCTATGCGTGTTATGTTGATGTGGATGTTGTTGGTTGGCTTGGTATTGTCGAGTGAGGGCTTGGGGGATTTTAATCTATAACTGAGAGGTTGGTTAGAAGGAGAGAAATTTCCCTCATAGATTTTATGAAGGAGCAGTTGTTGATGGACATCCTAATGGCTACAGTTGTATGTCTATACGTTAATTGAGTCAGTTCAGGTATGCATTTTGCTTTCCTGTCCCTTTATTTTTGTTGGTTTGCTTGAGAGTATTTATATTTTATCTTGGAATAAATTAGGTATCTCGTAATATGACTCCTTATAGTTTATTATCTTTACCATTTTCCTTATCTTGGAATCTACATTTTGGTATCAAAGCAAGGTTGTCAGCATGATTTTTCACTTGTGTTTACATGGGATTCTACTTCTTTTACCATTCAAGGGCATGAGTGAAATTATTTAATTCTATAGGGATGTGTAAACATGGAAAACATGTAACACTTTTCAAAGAAAAGCAATGAGCTTCATGAGCTATCATGGTGGGAGTGTTAGGAGTGTTAGACATATAAAAATCATTAATTTAGAAAAATGGACAAAGCTACTAGAGCCAACGATAAAGTATAAGGTTTAGTACATCAGTGCGTATCTGAGATGTGAGAATTCTCAATTGCTTCAGAATAACATTAGCTATTAAATTGTCAAATCCTTTTAAATTTTCTACTCCGATCTGACAATTTTGGGAATTGGAAGAGATCTTCCCCAAAAATTTGAGACATGACTCACTCAGTGGTGTAATGGAATTCAACCACACGATTGAATTCCTAATGCTTAAATTATAAATAACATTCTTAGAGGGGTATTATTTTTATAATGTTGAATATATTTGCACAAAGTTTATGTGTATAATTTTGACTCAAGATTCTAATTGTTGGGTTTGCATCCATGCTTCATTTATATAATATTTGTTTCGAAGTTATTAACTGTTGAAACTTATAGACAACCAAATTATGTGTATAACTAATCTTCTTCTTCTTTCTTAATAGAAGCCGAGATTTAAATTAAGAAGAAAAAAGGTTGTGCACAACCATTCATTACAAAACAGGTAACCAAAGTTTCAAAGAGAACTGAAAAGAAAGAAAGACTAAAACATTTATGCTTAACAGAAATTTCCTGAAGATCCTAACAATATTACTGAAAGCTATCGTATCCTTCAAAGGATATATTTATAAAAATACAAAAAAAATCAAAGTTTAACGAAATTAAAGCACTACATCTTCTTGCCTTTATGCTAAAAAACAGGCTGGGTAACAAAGATTTATTTCATCGAAAGGGAACCTTGTTCTGGAGAGTATTGGAAATGATTGCATTGGGACATTCTAGACATTTTCAACACTTCATCTTTTATGATTTCAACAGTACCCATTAATTCCCAAAGACCACGCTCATGGTCGCCTATCGTGGAGTCTTGACAACCGATTTGGTTGGAGATGTATTTAATATAAATTTAAATATTTAAAATATAGTTTCTATGTGTATTTTCACCATTGTCCATTACTCATGTATGTATGTATGATTATTATTTTTTTGAAATATTAAAGGGGTTTCATCATTTCTTTTACTCCCACTACTATTATTTTGTCTAGGAGATGTGAGATTCCATAGACTCATCATTTAAAGTCCTTGGTGGTGCTTTTTTTAGCATTATATTTATACAAAATATATATGATTAGATGGCTCGGTTTTGTATGCTTAGGGTATGATCGAATGGCTTTGTCTTGTATGCTAAGGATCTTCTTAGCATTTGAACAGAAACCCTAGCATGTAGTTTACAAAATTTAATAGCAAATCGTTTATCTTCCTCTTTATAGTATTCCATTTAGATTCACACTATATTGTGCTACTCTCATATAAAATAAAAATAATACTTTAATATGGAGATCTCACTAAGAGTTTATTTTTTGGTAGGTATTAGCAAAGGTTTATGCTTTTACATTATTTATCTTGTATATTTAAATCTTGTACACATATTGATAAGTGATAATATTTGTGATTATCTACTTTCTTTGTATTGTTTACTATTAAACTCAAATGTTGTTGTATAATTCATGTGCAACAATTTAAGTAACTCTCTATCAAACCATACGTAAATTCCATATTTTTTGTACTATTCTCCTATTTGAAGAAATAGAAATTCTTTAATTTAAAAAAAAAACACGTAAATAAAATATATCTTACTCTTCTAAAAAATGATTTATCTTTTAAGAAAAACAATAAATCTCTACTTTTACTTAGAAAAACATAATAAATAAAAGTTCAAAAAGAAATAGTAAACTATGCTTTGCCATCAAAGGGGAGTTATTTTTAGTATCCACTACGCACATTGTATTTTTCTAGTTTACTTTATAGCTTCCACTTTGTGGTACATGTATGTATGTGGTATTTTACTTTTGATTATCTCTTTATATAGCCATTGTTACAAAATAGTGTACCTATTTAAATAACATTATGTTGTGATTAGTGCTCTGGGTATAGTTAGAGTTGCTTCAGGAAAGGCAAAAACAAGTATATAAGTTGTATTGCTCGATTAATTAACAGAAAAAAAAATATGACTAACTTGTGCAACAATAAATGGAAGGAGGGGTGAAGGAGCACCTTCCAAATTGTAGCAACATCATAGTTATTAGTCATCATAAACTGTAGTGTGTAGGATTAAATGAGGCCTTTATTTCTACTGAGATTCAAAACTCATAGGTCCACGTCATAAATTTGCAATAAAAGGGTTCAATTTCCAGCAGCTATGGAAGAGAGAAATTTCTCAATTTAGGCATTGATTGTTCCAAAACTTCCTAAGACTATAGACATTAACAAGCATAAAATAGTCCAAAATGAATCTCTTTGGCTCCTTGGCACGTTTAAAAACTTGGTACTTTGCATCTATAGTTTAAGATTTGACCCAAAATTGGCTCATTGAATTCAAAGGAATTGATTTTTTTTATAGTCTCCTACAATATCACAAAACTCTACACTATCTCAATAGAATTTATTATTGTTGTTATTTTTTCACCTGACATAGTTTACATAGATAATGTCCCTATTGGCCGAAGTGTCCAAACCCAGCTATGATACCATAATGTAGAGCCCAAGATAAGGAAAATGGTAAATATAATAAACTAGAAAGAGTTGCATTACCAAATACCCAATTTATTCGAAGATAAAACACAAATACTCTCATGCAAACCAACAAAAACAAAGGGACAAGAAAACAAAATACATACCTAAACCAAAGAATTAACTTACAGATGTACAATTGTATCCATCATGATGTCCATCAACAATTGCTCCTTCATAAACTATATGTGGGAAAACATTCTCCTCCCAACCAACCTCTTAGGCATAGACTTAGAGCCCCCAAGCCCTCACTCGACAATACCAAGCCTACCAAAAACATCCACATCAATAGAACACACATAGACTCCATAATCCCTCTCCTCCATTTCCTTTAAACTCTCCTCGAAACCCCTCAAAGAAACCAAGAAGTAAGAATCTCCCTTTTCCTTCTCCTTCCTCATATATAACCTTTTTCCCAGCTCCCCAATGGTGGACATGTGTCCACACATGCAATATTCCTCAAGCAAATTCTACTAAATAGATAAATAGGTCATGAATATAAATTTTTATTATTTCCCTTTTAACCCCATGTTAACCTAATCGTGATTAATTATGCTTAATTTGTGTGTGTGTATCTATCTATCTATCTATCTATCTATCTATATATATA
>LPNX010200774.1:0-10239 GCA_001517045.1 Pseudotsuga menziesii
TGGAGGCTTTTAGTGGGATTTTCAGGGAAATATGGTAGGTAAATGGACGAACGAGCCATGAAATGGGGTAGATGAGGTAGTTAACCATTTTTGGGTGTTAACAAATTACCAGCATGTATTATCATAATAAAATCATTACAACAGAGTCTTGATCAAATCCTACAACATAACATTGATTTATCTCTCTCCTCCCCTTCTCATGAGATTGATTAAATATTTATACATAAAATTATCTCAGGAGAATGAGAAACCAAACCCCCAACTTGATCTGTTTCAACAAATTTGCTAATTTGGAAAACCGATCACAACAGTAAATCTGGAAAATGCTCTCTTGAAGAACCACCTGTATATCTCAAAATGTAGCTTTGTTTGGTGATTTCCTCATGATCCAAGTAAATGAGGCCGTTATGTAAAAAAATCATGTCCCAGATTTTCGATATTCTTTTCCATCTTCCCGCAAATCAAGACGCGAATCAAGGCATTCTTGTCTGGCATGTGTTTTTGGTTAAGGCATTTTGATCATGAGCTGGAGACTTGAACGATGAGTGTTGCTGCTGTTAATATGGAAAATCACTCCATAAACAATCCTTAGTAAAATTATTCATAATAGTCTTCAATTCATTACAAATAAAGGAAAATAATCTTGATTAACCACTAAAGCATCAATGGAAGTAATATGGTATTTTACGGGCATTCAAAACAACTGGATGGAAAATGGAATGATAAATGGATAATAATATGAAGAAGAGGGATGAAATATATGTTGATAGGTCATGAAATAATGGACAAATCTATGACCCAACTTCTCCCCCAAACTGAACTTGTTGCATGTCCTCATGCAACCCAAAACCTGTGTAGCATCCAAACTAGAAAGACTAATTTAATTGTTGCTTTCATTTTACCATTCACACAGTTGCATCCGGAAGAGTTGCAGCCAAAAAATTGGCACAGTTGCAGCAGGAAAAAATGTAAAATTTAGCAGAAGTCGCAACTACTTAGCGGAGGATTTAGCTGAAAATTTGGCTGAGTCACATATTTTTTAGCGGATAATTCGGCAGAGTCGCAACCCAAAGAGCACTAAATTTAACAGAGTCACAACCAAACAACACTAAATTTAGTGGAGTCACAACCTTTTGAGCAGAAAACTTCCCAAGTTATTTTCTCCCAAACGATGAACTAGGTTTGGCTAAAATTTTTCATCCAAGTGTTTGCTAGTCCAGTGCACCTACGCACCAAAAATCAGAGATACCCACATCACGAATTTTGAGAAAAATGCAAATTGGATGCAGGTGATGATGGTCTTTTTCTCAAAAATAGTGCATTGGATTGGGTTGAAACTTACTAGAGTTGTTCATCTTGATATATGCACTTCTTGTCCAAAAATAATGAGGATCCAATTTACCAATTGCAAGATATGCTCACTTCAATTTCTGCACTTTTGTAGACGAACATGAATAAAGATGTGTTCTAGCTGTGTTGTAGCTAAACTTCCTAAACCAATATTTCACAAAATACAAACTGGGTTTGGCTGAAATTTGTTGATGTATTTGTAACTTTGGAATGCATTCACTTTTATATCTTATGTATTGTACCCCGATGTTTATGTAGGGAAGTATTTCTAATGTAATTGAGTCATGTCATGCTTCGATGTTCCGATCGAGAGATTCAATAATGTAAACAAGTCATGTAAAGTCATTGAGGTTAACCCTCCATTGTAAGTCGGGGCAATAGTCCCCACATTTGAGTCAAGGTTAACCCTCCTTGTTGATCGGAGGGCAAAGTCCCCACAGTTGTGGGGCACTAGGGTCATTAGACTCTCCTAGAGAAGTTAGCCCTGGTAAGTAATTGTTAAGTGAGGCCGACTTGTTGGAGTGGAAATTAAGTGAACGAAAGAATATAAGTAGAGAGTGAGCCTCTATATTTATCACACATACACTCATTCATTGAGGTGCATGAGTGAGAGAGGAGAAGCTCTCTCAAGTGAGAGAGAGAGAGAACTGCTGTGGAGATCATCTTTTCTGTCTTTGGGTTTTTACTGCTGCCATTGGTGCTCATTCTATCTCTGAGGAAGCCTTTATGGTTTCCCCAAGGAAAATTCTTTGTGTCTCTTATCTCTTGTGTTTATTGCTATGCATGTTATTTTTTCAGATAAGATCCTAAGATCATATTGCTTAAATGATAAAAATTTAACATGGTATGAGAGCTAACCTGAGAAGAAGACATTGTGTAGCTGCAGAAGCTAGAGATTCTTACTTTTTGGGTCTCTCTCCACAATCCATCAGCAAAAGGATGCTAGGATAACTCTCCATTGAAGGGTGCATCTTTCTATCGAAGCAAAATTTAATTCTGGGCATTTTTAGTTTTTGTTGCGGGAAATTACGGCTTTTTTGAAAAGAGTAATTTTTGAGTGAGCCCAGCATAGGATTAATCTCCTCATCAAAATCGAATTTTAGAGACTTGGGTCAAGATTTTTGGTTGGGTGAAACTCCAGGAAAGTCAAACCTTAGTTTGACCCCAGGCCTAAAAAAACCCTAAGATACTGAAACTGATAGTTTTGGTATATTCGCTATATCTCGATATAAGAGAAGGACGAGGTGCCGAAAAATTTCATAGGTCGAAGATAAATTCTTGATGTACATTGTGTCCAAGTTTCAGCCTCAATTTGCTATATTCTAGGAGATATGATTCCTCTAAGTTAGGGTTCCAGCCTCTCCCAGGATTCCTCCCCAAACATGACACCTAGGGAGAATTGCTATATCTTAGGCTACAAAGGTCCAAATGAAATTTCGTAAGATGTTCCAGAAAGGGAACGGAATTTACTTTCTGTGGTAAAAGTTTTAGACCTTGAAGATGAAAGATTCACACATGGAAGTCCGTACAACTTCTCTATGCTGAACAATCTTGAAATAGGTCACCTTGGGAAAACTCTCATAAGTCCCAATGGGTGAAACCAATTCTGATAAAACTTGTGGTTTTGGAACAAGGACAGATGAAGCTACCTTAGTATGAAATTTTAGACACAGATGAGTAGTAATTTCATAGATACTGTAGAAACAATATTAGACATTTCTACAGAAGAAATTGGTAAACTGGGGCTTCCTATTTCAGGAGCTTCCCTCCACTGTTTTCAGAAAAGGAGTACATTGGATAGCTCACCTTGAAGAGTTCTATCTTTTTATCCAATCAGATCTAAAAGATTCCAAGTTTTGAAAATTGGGGTTTCTCTAACAAACCCTAGATCAACCAGCTCCAGAACTAGGACGGACACCTCAAATCAGTAAGATCTAATCTTTTTCTATTTACATTTGAGGTTCTCATTTCTAAATGACTAGTCACATCAGCTTGATGACAAGTTTGGTGAAACTGAAAAATTCCAAGCATGGAAGTATTGGATCTCACTAGTTCTTGAAGAAAATGAATTGGACACCTACATAAGTGGAGAGGTTCCAGTTCTAGAGGGAGATGAGGCTAAAATCCTTACGCAAGAAGAACTTGGTCAAGTCCAAGAAGATCATTGCTGATTCAATCATGAATCACCTTATATCACAAGTGTCTTCCCTAAAGACACCTAAAGAGATGTTTGATTCCTTAACCAAGCTATTTGAAGGGAAGAACATAAATCAGAAGATGAACTTGAGAAAACAGTTGAAGAATGTGAAGATCCAGAATGCAGGGACCATACAATCATACTTTATAAGGGTCTCTCAAATCAAAGAACAACTTGAAGTGGTAGAAGAAGAAGTGGAGAATGCAGAAGTTATGATAACCACCTTGAATGGCCTCCCAAGATCATGGGATTCATTCATTCAAGGAATGTATGCCAGAAGGAAGTGATTAATTTTAGTAGACACTGGGAAGAGCACACACAAGATGAAGCTCTACCCATAATAAGAAAAGAGAAGATGGGAGCAACTGAAGATCAAGTGCTCATAATTCAAAGAAGATCCCTCAAGCGATGAGGAATATGAAGAACTCAATTCTTGAAGAGCCTCTTATCCATCTTGAGCATTTGGATAAGAATTGATGTTGTTATAGATGAAGAAGATGATGAAACTGAAGGCTCAAGAAGGAGTCTACCCACAAAACAAATAAAGATAAGTATTCAATTGTCATTTCATGATATTGTTTTGTTATGCATTTGTTTATATTCAGTTGATGTATTATGCATGATAGAATGTTTGCATTAATGACAATATATTACTAATATGCATGTGATGGGTAAGTAGCTCATGGTGCTATACAACTCTCCATTGCTACTTATCTAGAATGAAACCTTTTTGCTGACATATTCGATTGGTGCACAATCTAAATGATGTCATGGTAGAGATGGAAGGCATCTAGAAAGTTTCCGTGAGATATGGATGAATGTTGTATTGGACAAAATAGTTGCATGATCATATATTTATGCAAAAGAATTTTTCATTATGAACGTGCCTTATGAAATGTTTCTAACCATACAACTGATGCATTTAACTTGTAGGAAATATTGTGTACAATCGCCTACAAGAAAAGAAGGACAAGACTCGTTTCGAAGAACAAGTGATGACAGTTCAAGAAAGAATTCAAGATGAAGAATAATATGATGATACTTTCAAAAGAAAGAAAGAGGCCTCAAAGACACTCTAGTTATGTGACACTTTTGAGCGACATCATTGATGCAGAGCCTTCCAGCTATGAAGAAGTAGCCAAGAAGAAAGGGAAGGAAAATACCAGCTCAAGAAGAATGATGTCTAGGATGCGATATCGAAGACCTGAAGTGAAGTATGTAGTATCTTCCATATGGATCTACAAGATCCAGCATGTAGTAGATGACAACATCGTGGGATACAAGGCATGATTTGTAGCACCAGGCTTCTCATGGAAAGAAGGAATAAACTATGAAGAGACATTTGTAGCTAGTGGGAGTTGAGGCACATGACAGGCAGACTCATGTGTGCAAATTAAAGAAGACCTTGTACGAGCTCAGAATACACCCATGGGATAACACATAAATGAGGATATTGATGAAGGTCTTAACCTTTGATACAAGGTTGAAGATGAAATCCTATAGAGGATGTCAAGCTCATAGATGGGTGCAAGAAGAACGTTTTCAAGATAGAGGATCTTGGTATCCAGTGACCCTAGATGGATGCATAGAATAATAGTAGTACAGGAAGCTACTTGTCACTCTGGTATAGAATGTTTCAATGCATAGAGTACGAAAGATAGAGGGAGAATGATGCTCTGCTTCAGAGGGAGTGACTACTGAAGATCTTGAGGTTTGACATGATACAACAGGATGAACAAATTACTGATGACTCTAGGCTTTACTGAGAGTAAAGTGGATTCCAACCTTTGCTTCAAGGTTAAAGGAAAAAGACCAGTGATTCTCCTATTATATGTCGATGAATTGTTCCTAACAGAAAAGAGGAATTCATTAAAGTTGCAAGAAGGAGACTTGCTACCGAGTTCGAGATGAAGGACTTGGATATGATGCACTACTTTATAGGCATGGAGGTGTGGCAGAATGCGGATGGAATCTCCCTAGGACAAGGGAAGTATGTAGTGGAGATCCTAAAGAGGTTTAGGATGATGGACTGCAAGGCCATGACCACACCTATGGCATTGAACATGAAGCTATTGAGCGATGCTTCATCAGAGTCAGTTGATGCCATGATGTATCGTCAGATGATTTGTTCCTTGATGTACCTAACGAATACAAGACCAGAAATTTGCTTTGCTGTGAACACATTGAGACATGTTCACTTGATGGTTGCAAAGCATACAGTGAGGTACCTGAAGGGTACAGTTGAGTATGGGCTAAAGTATGATATGAATCTAAAGATTAACCTGGAGGGTTATGTGGATTTGGATTGGGTAGGTAGTGCCATTGATAGGAAGATCACTTCTTGGTGTAGCAGGAAGCAGTCCTGCGTGGCACTGAGTATAGCTCAGGCAAAATTTGTTGCCACTTGCTATTTAGGAGGAGGTATGTTTCTTTTGAAAACTACTATTTGATTTGGTTGATTTGACTTGCATTTTTGTATGATGTAGAGGGGACCAGTGAAGCTATAGTAAGTGATTCGGATCGAGATCTCTCAAAAGAGGGAGTTCTAACATATCCGATGAGATAGGATGTCCGAGCATAAATCTTGGAGAATATTGTAGGTTTCTCAGACGTAATCGGTCTTGTAGGATTTCCTCAGATGTAATCGATCTTGGAAAAGCTCGCAAGTTATCCTTGGATGCAACCAACCCTAATGTGATTCTATGCTAGAAATGGCCAGAGTGAAGTTTGAGTACTTCAGCGAGAAGCTTGGTGTTCTCCAGATCAAAGTTCCCTCCAAAGGGAATTGATGTGTCCGTTGGCCTTTATGACATGGTGGAATCCTAAGCTTCACATGGTCAGATGTAAGTGCAAAGATGCTCTGATGTGATTGTGGGTTGTGTTACCACATGATCAGTGCAGATATATTTTGATGTGATTGTGGGATGTGTTCCCACATGATCAGTGTAGAGCCATTTTGATGTGATTGAGGGATGTGTTCCCACATGATCAGATATAAGTGTAGATATATTCTGATGTGATTGTGGGGTGTGTTCCCACATGATTAGTGCAGAGCCATTCTGATGTGATTGCGGGATGTGTTCCCACATGATCAGATGTATGTACAAAGCCTTTCTGAAAAGATGAGGTCGGATGTAAGTGCAACACCGTTCTAACAAGACGAGGTTGGATGTAAGTGCAGAGCCTTTCTGACAAGATGAGGTCGGATGTAAGTGCAATGCCTTTCTGACAAGATGAGGTCGGATCTAAGTGCAAAGCCTTTCTGAAAAGATGAGGTCGGATGTAAGTGCAACACCTTTCTGACAAGATGAGGTTGGATGTAAGTGCAGAGCCTTTCTGACAAGATGAGGTTGGATGTGAGTGCTGGGCCTTTCTGACATGGGTTTTGGATGTGTTCCTCCCATGGTCAGATGTGAGTGCTGGGTGTGCCCTTCTGACATGGTTCTTGGATGTGTTTCTCCCATGGTCAGATGTAAGTGCTCAACGGGCCTTTCTCACATGGTTCATTCCATGGTCAGATATAAGTGCTGAAGACGTTGAATACCTACCTGGAGGATAGGCCTACAACTAGCCTGAAAAAGGGCTAGCTCTGTAGAACTTCTTGTGTCGAGAAGAATGAAGAGACAACACCATTTGATTGAGATAACAGAAGCAGTTATGTGGATGATGATCTAGTGATGATCTAGCTTTGATGATGATCCAGATCAAGTGATGATTTGGACTTGATGATGATGTAGTGACGATCTAGATCAAGTGATGACCCAGACTTGATGATGATCCAGTGATTCTCCAGATCAAGTGATGATCGAGACTCAATGATGATCTAGTGATGATCCAGACTTCATGAAGATGACTTGAACGTGAATATTACTTGAATATGAAGATGAATATGACTTGATGATGATCCAGATGATACAGAGAAGAAAACTTGTGCTGATAAATTGTGTCGAGAGAATACATTCCTAGTTAAGAGGGAGTGTTGATGTATTTGTAACTTCAGAATGTATTCACTTGTATATCTTAAGTATTGTACCCCGATGTTTATTCCGAGAAGCATCTGTAATGTAATTGAGTCATGTCATGCCCCGATGTTCCGATTGGGAGATTCAATAATGTAAACAAGTCAGATAAAGTCATTGAGGCTATCCCTCCATTGTAAGTCATGGCAATAGTCCCCACATTTGAGTCAAGGTTAACCATCCTTGTTGATCGGAGGGAAAAGTCCCCACAGTTGTGGGGCACTAGGGTTATTAGACTCTCCTAGAGAATTCATCCTTGGTAAGTAACTGTTAAGTGATTTTGACTTGTTGGAGTGGACATTAAGTGAATGAAATAATATAAATAGAGAGTGAGCCTATCTATTTATCACACATACACTCACTCATTGGGGCGCATGAGTGAGAGAGGAGAAGCTCTCTCAAGTGAGAGAGAGAGAACAACTGTGGACATCATCTTTTCTATATTTGGGTTTTTACTTCTGCCATTGGTGCTCATTCTATCTCTGAGGAAGTTGCGGGATTTTCTCCTTTATGGTTTCCCCGAGGAAATATCTTTGTGTCTCTTGTCTCTTGTGTTTATTGCTGTGCATGTTATTCTCTCAGATAAGATCCTAAGATCATATTTCTTAAATGATAAAAATCTGCCAAAATTTTGCAAGCAATTTTTTACCATTATAATGCATCTCCACACCAAAAATCAGAGCTACCCACATCACTGATTTCAAGAAAAATGCAAATTGGTTGTAGGTGATGATGACTATTTTCTTGAAAACTGTGCATTGGATTGAGCTGAAACTTACCATATGTGTTCTTTGTGGAAATTGAACCAGGTGATAGATTAATTTTACTCACAACAATTAACAATTGATCATGCAAAATCACTCACAAAGAGACTGAAAATTGGAGTTGAACACTAAACTGTATTAAATCAGTGTACAATAGCCAACCATGTAAAATAATAGGTTTCTAAATAAATAACATACATTAGGGATTTTGTCCAAGGCATATTTGGACTGGTACACCTTGATTCCAGCTTTGTTTTGAGAGATCTCAAGCCCCAAAAATTGACTTAAGAGCCCCAAATCTGTCATGGAGAAGGCTTGGTTCATAGCTCCTTTTAAGGAAGCAATCTCAGCCTGTGAGCTTCCTGTAATGAGGAGGTCATCAACATATAACACAATGATCATTAATGAACCATTAACTAACTTCAAATAGACATTTGGATCTGATTTGCACCGAACAAAATTCAGTGATAGCAAGAAGCTATCGATCTTGGCATACCAAGCCCTGGGGGCTTGCTTTAGCCCATACAATGAATTTCTCAACCTGCACACAAGAGAAGGGTTAGTAGAAAAACCTTGAGGCTGCTGCATATATATATCCTCAGTGAGATATCCATTCAAGAAGGCACATTTTACATCCATGTGATGTACCTCCCATTGCCTTGAGGTTGCAATGGCTAGAGCTAGCCTGATGGAATCCATCTTTGCCACTGGGGAAAAGGTCTCATTGTAATATATGCCATGAACCTGTGAGTAGCCCTTAGCTACCAATCTGGCCTTGTACTTCAGTGGTGAACCATCAGCAGAAAATTTGGTCTTATAGACCCACTTACACTGGACTAACTTTCTTCCTGGAGGAAGATCCACTAGCTCCCATGTGTTGCTCTTCTGGAGTGAGCTGAACTCCTCCTTCATGGATGTTTTCCATCTTGGATCTCCTGCTGCTTATTCATATGTTTGAGGATCAGAATCCACCATCAAATAGCATTTTTCAGCAAACATGGGATCCTTCATGCATAGACCACTCTCAAACTGAGATCTAGTCCTCCTTGGGTCATTGGGATCCCCAGCTAGCTCTCCTGCTGCATGTAGTGTCTTGGCTGCCCATTTTGGCCTTGTGGGGATTTTAGGGTCTGCAATAAACTCATATCCATTAGAAAAATCAGAATCAGCATGTTCAACAAACTCTTTACTTACTTCTTGAGGTTCAGGTGGTGAAGAGGCTTCACCAACTTCCACTGCTGCAAGGGGTTCTTCTTCAAACTGAACACACCTTTCAATGAAGGCTTTGTTTGTGCTCAAATTTATCAACTTGTACCCTTTTGAATCTTTAGATTATCCAACAAAAAGACACTCTTGGCTTTGGGGCTGCAAAGCCTTCCTCTTCTCTGTCAGAATTCTAGCCCAAGCCTTTGAGCCAAAAATCCTGAAATGGGTCACATCTGGCTTGTGCCCACTCCATGCTTCGAAGGGAGTCATGCCATCAAGCTGTTTGTGAGGTACCCTATTCTGGATATAGGCTACACAGTTGATAGCTTCGGCCCAGTACTTTGGTGGCAAATTTTTGGCCTCCATCATGCATGTTGCCATCTCGTTCAGTGATCTGTTCTTCCTCTCAGCAACACCATTTTGCTGTGGTGTGTAAGGGATAGAATGCTGCATCTGAATACCTGCATCTGCACAATAATTAATAAAATCAGACTTGACACACTCACCACCATTTTCAGATCTGAGGGCCTTGATTTTTCTTCCAGACTGGTTTTCAACCAAATCCTTAAAGACTTTGAATAGGCCAAAAAATTTAGACTTGTGTTTCAGGAAGTGAACCCAGAAATACCTGGAAAAGTCATCAATGAAAGTCAATGCATATTTGGCCTGACTCATGGACATATGAGGGAATGGGCCAGCAACA
>LPNX010200774.1:10608-52828 GCA_001517045.1 Pseudotsuga menziesii
TAACACATTGCTAAACTGACCATGATCAAGATCTATCCTTCCTTTGCCTTTACTTTCAGTGAGAGAGTCATCTCCCAGTACAATAGATGGTCCTTTCAACATGTCCAGTGAGGAGAAGGCCTCCTTAGTCAAAACCATGTGTCTTGAAGCTCCAGAATCAATGATAAAACTGGGTGAGCTTGATGTGCCAACAACTAGAGCATGAAATTTCTCTCTGTCATATGAAGTTGATCCTCCTTCTCTCTTCTTTGAGCTTTCTGGAAGGGAGATGCCATTCTTCTCCAGGAGTTGGGTCAGCATGTCTATCTGCTTTTTCATTAAAGAGCTTTCAGAGTGATTGCCCTTATTGTAGTATGCACACTTGTTCATTTCACCTTTGTTCTTCTTCTTCTGGTAATTCTTCTTGGGACCTTGTGGATCCTCCAGAGACTATTTCTTGTCTCTCTTTTGCTCAGGTGGCTTTTTAGCTTTCTTTTTTCCTTTTGAATCCACCTTCGAATCTCCAGCAATCAAAGCTTGATCTTTGGATGGTTTGATGGTGCCCATCATCACCAGCTTGTCCTGTTCTTGTGTGAGAGATTCCATGAAATATGCAAGGCTAGGCATCTTCCAGGTTCGAGCTGTCAGTTTTGTGGCATAGAAGGTCGAAGCAAACACTGAATAATCAGGGCCCAGCTTCGAGAGGATGGCTGGTATGAGCTGATCATCTTTCTTTTCAATACCACATTGTTTCAGCTGCAAAGCTAGTGCTTTGAACTTGGAGAAATATAGCTACAGGGATTCAAAGCTATTTGGACTCAAAGAAATCAGCTCATTTTTGATTTGATGTCCCCTCATCTCATCTGTCTTTCCAAAAATATCAGCAAGCTTCTCCCATACTTCATTTGGTGATGTCAATCCATCAAGATGGAAAAAGAGGTCTCTGGAAATACTCAGACATAGGAGGCCATAAACCTCATCCCTCCTGTTGTGCCATTTTATCTTCTCTGCAGCTACATTGGGCTCTGCTTCTGTTGTCATAGTCACCCTATAGAGGTATTTCACTCTCAACAGTATCTCCATCTCTGCTTTCCATTCAAATAAATTGAAGGGAGTCAAGATAGTTTTCTGTGATTGATCCATAGCTTAGAAAATCTGTCCCGGCTGTCAGTAGAAGGCTCCCAGTCACTGATGTCGAACCTGCAAAACAATTTTTGAAGGAGAGAAAAAACCTACAATGGCTCTGATACCATGTGGAAATTGAACCAGGTGATAGATTAATTTTACTCACAACAATTAACAATTGATCATGCAAAATCACTCACAAAGAGACTGAAAATTGGAGCTGAACACTAAACTGTATTAAATCAGTGTACAATAGAAAACCCTGTAAAATAATAGGTTTCTGAATAAATAACATACATCATGGATTCGAATGCATGAGGATCAATTCGAATCTAGCATAAAGCAGGCTTACTAAAAATAAGCAAATCCCCCATAGGTGTAAAAAACTGATCCCAAATCTGTCATGGAGCTCACGAATTGGAAAAATGGCTTAGGCAAGCTAAAGAGTGGTGGAATGGCAGCTCATACATGCTTTTGCATGGAGAAAATAGAGGAGGATGTGTAGGACAAAAAACTAGTCAACCTCACCTAGTCTAGCTTTTCCTTTTGCCTTAAAACACTGAAAAAGTAGGCAATAAAGCAGAAAAAGTAGAAGGGCGCCTAGGAGGCTAGGAATAAAGCAGAATTGATTCCTTTAGCTCTCCCATGTGCTACATGAGTCAAATAAGGAAAGTTTGACCATTATAGATAGGCAAATGACAACTTGCACAAGGTGGGACACATGAACTAGGCAAATAAGACAAAAATAATGGAATTAATGTCTAAGTGGGTAAACTATGGGTTGATTATTCTAAAATTCTTCATGATGTTATGCAC
Source organism: Pseudotsuga menziesii (assembly GCA_001517045.1). Classification (NCBI taxonomy): domain Eukaryota; kingdom Viridiplantae; phylum Streptophyta; class Pinopsida; order Pinales; family Pinaceae; genus Pseudotsuga; species Pseudotsuga menziesii. The sequence continues at coordinate 12,529 of LPNX010200774.1, forward strand.
TCCCTATAAAGGTTTCATGAGGATGAAATTAATTGTTTGTGAGATATTCTCAATTCAAATTCTTCATTTTATGTAAGGAACAATATGCATGGGAAATATGAATGTGAATGGCAAACCAGCAAGCATAGTAGTGCCTCCCCCAAACAGAATAATTTTCCATGTCTTCATGGAAAGTAGGATTTGTTATCTTAGTTGGAAAGTATCCATATCCCCCAAACTTAACATGTTGTCATTCTTTGATGCTTTGGAAGATATAAACCATTGTATGCAACATTCAATGATTCTCAAATTTTCACAAACATTTTCACTTTTAAGAGCTGGGCCATTGTTCCATGGAAAATAATATAACGTATATTTAATTAGGATGTTTCTATATGAATGTAGATATCATATTTATATGGCTCTCAATCACTCAACAAAACTCATGCATATAAATTTTGTGATAGCATCAAACCTAATTCAAATCAACTCATGGTATCAAAATCCCAAGTTTAACTTTTTGACAATTGTGTGGAAGTGAACTAATATATACATCAATAAACCATGAATCCAATAAACTAAATGCAGATCATGCCTTCATTTCACACTAATTCTTCAATAAAATTTTTGATCAATTTCTTACTGCTGGTTCTTGTGTGGCAGTAGAGCATCTTTTCTCATTGTTTGCTCTTGTGGGAATCCATCTCATTTTCTTCTAGTAATTTGTGGGCTCTTACATGTGTTGAATAGGATGCTTCTAATAGAAACATATGTTTTCTACCTACTACTGGTTCCTGTGTGGAAACAACAAGGCATCTTCTCATGCTTTGGATGGTAGGGAATGTAGGGAAGGACTTGATTTGGATGTGCGTGAATGATGAAGTGTTATAATTGAGTGAGCAAGGATGGAAATAGATGGACATAAAATGTTATATAGAAAATGGAAATGGATAATTCTCAATGTTTCTTCATGACATATTCCTAAATATTTAATAAATCAAAATTCATGCTATTTTACCTCAAGTTTTTCCTCCATGGAAGCCTTAGTTGACATGAATGGACTGATGTCTACCGGAGCTATGTAGGCCGGTCTGCTCCTGAGACAGATGTATATCAAAGCTGAAACTAAATGAGGCTGAATCTGATTTGAAATTATGTTATGCTGGTTGCATGTAAGACTAACTGCTGAGAAAAATGACGGGGAGGAATTCTACCACAAAAGCAGAGAGCTCCTTCTCTTATTTTGAAAATCAACATCTGGAATGAAAGTGGAAAGGAATTAAAAAACTATTGAAACAAATGATGCTGCAAGTCACTATTGAAACCATTAGATCACATAATCTTCAGCTGCTACAAAATTGAGGTACAATTCTTACCATGCAAATGAATGCGCTGAAGTCAAGCGTGGAAAGAAATCATTGGATTACCGACCATTAATGTATGCCATTAACCAATGTGGAGAAACTCACCTTTAATGATAGTGAGCTCTAAAATACCTTAGTGCATCTTGACAATTATGAATGGATGTGTTGGAGTCGATTCACTTGCAATATTTGTTAATCAAGAGGCATTGATGAATCGCCATGATTAACAACAAGGAAATCTTCCATTGATTCATGCAGATACCAGGGCACTATAAAACTCTAATCTCAATCCTAGATGATGTGTTGCAGTCGATGGGATAGAACCAATGGAAGGTGGACCTTAATGAATTACACATCATCCAAGCCGAGTACAAAATAAATTATTGTGAAGAATCATAGTGAAAAATAGACCCAACATGAAACTGAGAAGTCGAAAGTATATGTGAAGTCATGATGTAGTAGTGATATCAAATAAAAAGGTTAAGTTTGACTACATAAGAAGTGGAAAACGAGACTTCGACATAAATGGATTCTTAGGTTTTTGAAATGAGGAGGGTGAATGAATCTACCATAGCACAATTGGCTTCTTGAGAGGTTTCTTTTGGTAGCAATTGGTATGACAAGTGTGATGAACTTAATGTCATCTTAAAAGGATTCTTGGAATGTAGCAATGACACTTGAATTCGGAAAAATTGGTCTCTGTATGAGTTTCACATAAATATATCCATTTTATGTGCTCAATCCATTTGTAAATTGAGAAAAATTCTTCAAGAGTCACTTGTGCATGCATTGATCTTCTTCTTCTAAGGACCTGCAAAAACCTAGCACTTGCCTGCATTAAAACATGAGATGATGGAAGAAGAGAGGTGATTGGTCTCTCTTCACCCAAAAATTATGAAAAAAAAAACAATCAATTACTTATAAAACAAATCCAAGAAAAAAACGAACAAAGCAAATTCAATTTATAATTGTGGGAGAACAATGACAAATTATACTCACTAGTAGTGTTTCGATCATAAATTCTTCATTCCTCGTCTGATTTGAGTGATTACAAAGCCAAATGAAAGTAAATTTATAGGTATTTGTCCCTTATAAACATGTTTTTAAAATTCTATGTAATGATATCCGAAATTTCTCAGTAACATCCTGCATGACAAGGTGTTTTTCGAATTCTGGACTAGACCAACAGTCACGGTTTTAGGTTTAAATTTCTCATTTGATAACAGATTAATGTGAGTAAAATTGGATATGAAATTATATTCATGTAGGGATATATAATATAAATATTATTTGAATCCAATAATAATTGATAGGTCAAATAGACCAATGAACAGTCTAGGAAAGAGAGTTTTAGGAATGTTGATTTGTGATAGGAAGTCGGTATTTTGGTCATAAAATTTGCATACGATATCAGAATGGAGTGATTAAAATTGATTTGTAAAATATATTCATAGGGGAATATACCAATGAAGCATGTTTTCAATATATGTCCAATAAGGTATCCAAAAATTGACTGTCCTAGATATGTTCCTAAGCTACCTGCTTGACACCCCACTAGTATTTTGACCATAAATTTTTTGTTTGATGTCCAATATCATAAATTAAAATTGGTTTGGAAAATAGATTCAAATGGATACTTGGTATGTAAACATGTTTTAAAAATAATTCCATTTGGTCTCCCAAAAACAGACTATCCTAACCGTGTTTCAGTAAAAATTTCAAGCCAAAATGCCATAAAAATCCAATAAATGAAGTTTGACCCCCCAAAAGTGATCGGAACAGTTTTGAATGTTTTTAGTGATGTAAATTTAAATATAACACACATACATACCAAAAATTTCAAGCATTGAGAACCTATATTAACTTACATAGTCTATTGCATCCACAGCTGCAACTCTTAAAAATGATATAATGTTGAAATAAAGCATGTGTATTTTTATGGATGTGTTATATGTAAATGAAAAATAAATACATACCATGATGTGAAACACACACGTATCTCAAACTCATACATTTTCACCTCTAGGACAGTCACAACTGGGTGTTGTAGCTGGCTGTTACAACCGATAGTCACAACTAGGTGTTGCAGCTCACTGTTACAGTTGGGTGTTGCAGCTTACTATTACAGTTGAAAGTCATAGTTGGGTGTTGCAGCTGACAGTAATCTATAGTACAGTAATAGTGTGTTGCAGCTAAGAAATTCATTCCCAAGTTCAATCTTGAAGGGTTCCATAATTGTTGGCTCATTTTCATGTGGAGTCTTCATTCACCTTCCCTAATTACTGTAACTTGTTTTTAGGAAAGTTTATTTTATTTTGTCCCAAATAGAGACAAATTAAATTTTGAACATTGAAGACAAAAATTATTTAAGCATTTTGTTCAAATAGTCAACAATTTCAAAGCATTCCTGAAAAAATCTCATACCCATTCCTTATCTTTCTACTTTCTGATCTTCCAGATCGCAATAAGGCGCAGGAAGAGAGCATACTTATTCAAGAATAAAAACAAAAAAACAAAAGCATGGTTTTATTCTGTTATTCTATCCTACCCTATTCTACTTGGAAAAATAAAAATTGTTCAAGTGTATGCATATTTCCAATGGAGCCACTTTTGAAGAAGTGACTCAAGTATGCTCATACTCCGAACATAAAAATATAACTCTATGAATTCTAGGATATGAGTGTTAGATTTTTATTATTCAAGCTAGTATTATATTAGGATCTTTAACTGAGAGAATAAAAAGCACAGCAATCAAACACAAGAGACAATATACACAAAGATTTTCCTTAGGGAAACCATAAAGGAGAAAACCCCGCAACTTCCTCAGAGATAGAATCAACACCAAAAGTAAAACCCGAAAACATAAAGATGATCTCTTGACAGCAGTAGTCTCTCTCTCTGATCCCAACTTCTCTCTCACTCATGCGCCCTAGTGAGTGAGTGTGTGTGTGATAAATAGAGAGGCTCACTCTCTATTTATATTCTTTCATTCACTTGATGTCCACTTCAACATGTCGGTCCCACTTAATAATTACTTACTAGTGATGACATCTCTAGGAGAGTCTAATAACCCTAGTGCCCCATAACTGTGTTGAATTTTCCCTCCGATCAACAAGGAGTATTAACCTTGACACAATTATGGGGACCATTGCCCTGACTTACAATTGAGGGTTAACCTCAATGACTTTACATGACTTGTTTACATTATTGAATCTCTCGATCGAAACATCAGGGAATGACATGACTTAATTACATTATAGATACTTCCCGGAATAAACATCAGGGTACAATACATAAGATATAAAAGTGAATACATTCCAAAGTTACAAATACATCAACACTCCCTCTTAACTAGGAAGGTATTCTCTCGACACAATTTATTAGCACAAGTTTTCTTCTCTGTATCATCTGGATCATCACCAAGTCATATTCATCTTCAATTCATCTTCATCGTCAAGTCATCTTCGTTGTCAAGTCATATTCATCGTCAAGTCATCTCCATTGTCAAGTCATCTTCATCAAGTCTGGATCATCACTTGATCTGGAGCATCACTGGATCTGGATCATCATTGGATCATCATCAAGTCTAGATCATCACTTGATCTGGAGCATCACTAGATCATCATCAAGTCTAGATCATCACTACTGGATCATCATCACGGGTGCTATCTCATGATTCTTCTCGTCACAGGAAGTTCTACAGAGCTAGCCCTTTTTCATGCTGGTTGTAGGCCTAGCCTCCAAGCAGGTCTTTGTATTCCTTAGCACTTGTATCTGACCATGATAGGAAACTCATTCACATATCATGTATGAAAGGCTCTGCTCTTATATCTAACCATGATAGGAAACTTTACTCACACATCATGACATGAAACTTTATTCACACATCATGTCAGAAAGGCTCTACACTTATATCTGACCATGATAGGAAATTTTTTTCACACATCATGATAGGAAACTTTATTCACACATCATGATAGGAAACTTTTATTTACACATCATGTCATAAAGGCTTTGCACTTATATCTGACCATGATAGGAAAATTTATTCACACATCATGATAGGAAACTTTTATTCACACATCATATCAAAAAGGCTCTCAACCCTAGGCTGAGCGTTAGTCCCAGACTGAATAAATTCCTGGAAACTAACCAGGTGCCTCCATTCTCCTAGAGAATGGCATTTAGAAATTATATCTAATCATGTAGGAACCAATCCTACAGTCACATCAGAATGGCTCAACACTCATATCTGACATGGAAGGAACCAATCCTTTCACCATGACAGGATGGCTCACGGAATCATCACTTCCCCTTGGAGGGAACCTCGATCTGGACAACACGAAGCTTCTCCCTAAAGTACTCAAACTTCACTCTGGCCAATGGCTTAGTCAACACATTAGCTATCTGTTCGTCCGTCACAACATACTGGAGCTTCACTGCTCCTCTCTGCACCATATCCCTAATATAGTGATATTTGATCTCAATATGATTTGACTTGTCATGGAACACTGGGTTCTCTGACAACTTCACACAACTCTGTTTGTCGCAATATATACAAGTAGCATCCAACTGGAGATCAAATAAATCAGACAGTAGCTTCCTCAGCCATACTACCTCACAACTAGCTGAATAGGCTATGACATACTCTGCTTCAGTTGTACTTAGTGCCACGCAAGACTGTTTCTTGCTAAACCAAGAGATCACCCCTGATCCGATACTGAAGCAACACCCTAAGGTGCTCTTTCTATCGATGGCATTCCCTACCCAATCTGAATCAACATAACCTTCCAGGTTAATCTTTTGATCAGCCTTATACTTGAGCCCATTATCAACTGTACCCCTCAGGTACTTCAGAATATGCTTTGTAGGAATCAAGTGAACATGTCTCGGATCAGTCAGGAACTAGCTCAAGGTGTTCATCGCAAAACAAATATCTGGTCTTGTATTTGTTAGGTACATCAAGGACCCAATCATCTGAGGATACATCGTGGCATCAATTGCTTCTGATGAAGCATCACTCAATAGCTTCAGGTTCGATGCCATAGGTGTGGTTATTGCCTTGCGGTCCATCATCCCTTTTCCCAGGGAGATTCCATCCACATTATTCCACACCTACATGCCTAGAAAGTAGTGCATCATATCCAATTCCTTCATCTCGAACTCGGCAGCAAGTCTCCTTCTTGTAACTTTAATGAGTTCCTCTTTTCTGTGAAGAACAAGTCATTGACATATAGCAGAAGAATCACTGGTCTTCCATCTTCAACCTTGAAGAAAAGGTTGGAATCCGCTTTACTCTCAATAGATCCTAGAGTCATCAGTAAGATCTCTATCCTGTCATACCATGTCGAACCTCAGGATCTTTTGCAGTCACTCCCTCTGAAGCAGAGCATCATTCTCCCTCTGCCTTTTGTAATCTATGCTTGAAACATTTTTTACAAGAGTGACAAGTAGCTTACTCTTCTACTAATATTCTATGTATCCATCTAGGGTCACTGGATACCAAGATCCTATATCTTGAAAACGTTCTTCTCACACCCATCTGTGAGCTTGTCATGCTCTTCAAGATCCTCATGTATGTATTATCCCATGGGTGTCTTCTAAGCTCATAAAAGGTCTTCTTTAATTTGTACACATGAGTCTTCCTGTCATGCGCCTCAACTCCCACTAGATGCAAATGTCTCTTCATAGTCTATGCCTTCTTTCCGTGAGAAGCCTCATGCTATGAATCCTGCCTTGTATCCCACGATGTTGTCATCTACTGAATGCTGGATCTTGTATATCCATATGTAAGATACTACAAACTTCCCTTCAAGTCTTGATGCTGCATTATAGACATGATTCTTCTTAACCTAGTACTCTCCTTCCCTTTCTTCTTGGATACTTATTCATAGCTGGAAGGCTCTGCATCAATGATGTCACTCAACAGTGTCACATAACTGCACTGTGTTTGAGGCCTCTTGAATTCTTTGAAAGTATCGTCATATTCTTCTTTATTTCTCGTCACTTGTTCTTCAGAACAAGTCTCATCCTTCTTTTCTTGTAGGTGATTATGAACGCGATCTTTCATACAAGTCAAATGCACCAGTTGTATGATTAGAAACATTTCATAATGCATATTCATAATGGTAAATTCTTATGCATAAATATATGATCATGCAACTACTTTAGCCAGCACAACATTCATCCATATCTCACAGAAACTTTCTAGATGCCTTCCATCTCTACCAAGACAACATTGAGATTGTGCACTAATCCAATATGTCAGCAAAGAGGTTTCATTCTAGATAAGTAGCACCGGGAGAGTTGTATAGCACCATGAGCTACTTACCCATCACATGCATATTAGTATTATACTATCATTAATGAAAACATTCTATCATGCACAATACATCAACTTAATATAAACAAACACATAACAAAAACAATATCATGAAATGACAATTGAATACTTATCTTTATTTGTTTCGTGGGTAGACTCCTTGAGCCTTCATCTTCATCATCTTCTTCATTCATCGTTTCTCATCCAAATGCTAAGATGGATAAGAGGTTCTTCAAGAGTTGAGTTCTTCATATTCCTCATCGCTTGAGGGATCTTCTTTGGATGGTGAGAGCTTGATCTTCATTTGCTCCCATCTTCTCTTCTCTTATTATGAGTTGAGCTTCTTCTTCTTCCCAGAGTCTACTGAAAGTAATCACTTCCATCTGGCACACATTCCTCGCATGAATGAATCCCATGATCCTGGGAGGACATTCAAGGTGGCTATCACCACTTCTTCTTCTACTGCTACGAGTTGTTCTTTGATTTGAGATACCCTCATAAAGTATGATTGTATGGTGTCTGCATTCTGGATCTTCACATTCTTCAACTGTTTTCTCAAAGTCATATTTCGATTTATGTTCTTCCCTTCAAATAGCTTGGTCAAGGAATCAAACATCTCTTTCGGTGTCTTTAGGGAAGACACTTGTGGTATAAGGTGATCCATGATTGAATCAACAATGATCTTCTTGGCCTTGACCAAGTTCTTCTTGTGTAAGGATTTTAGACTCATCTCCCACTAGAACTAGAACCTCTCCACTTATGTGGGTGTCCAATTCATTTCCTTCAAGAACTAGTGAGATCCTATACTTCCATGCTTGGAAGTTGTCAACTTCACCAAGCTTATCATCAAGCTGATGTGATAGATCACTTTCAAATGAGAACCTCAAATGAAAATAGCAAAAGATTAGATCTTACCGATTTGAGGTGTCCGTCCTGGTTCCAGAGCTGGCTGATCTAGGGTTTGTTAGAGAAACCCTAATTTTCAAAACTTAGAATATTTCAGATCTGATTAGCTAGAAAGATAGACCTATTCAAGGTGAGTTGTACAATGTACTCCTTTTCTGAAAACAGTGGAGAGAAGCTTCCGGAACAGGAAGCCCTAGTTTTTCAATTTCTTTTGCATAAATGCTTGATAATTTTTCTATGGTATCTATGAAATTACTACTCCTCTATGTTTGAAACTTTTCACTGAGGTAGCCTTTCCTGTCCCTGTTCCAACACCATAGGTTTCACTAATTGGGACTTATGAGCATTTTCCCAAGGTGACCGGTTTCAGGACTGTTCATCATAATGAAGTTGTACGGACGACCACATGTCACTGTTTCATCTTCTGGGTCTAAAAATTGGACCACAGAACGTATAGTCCATTGAATTTATAGAACATCTTTATAAATTTCATTTTGAACTTCTTAGCCCAAGATATAGCAATTCTCCCCAGGTGTCCTGTTTGGGGATGAATCCTGGGAGAGGCTAGAACCCTACTTGGAGGAATCATATCTTCTAGAATATAGTGAATCTGAGGTTGAAACTTGGAAAAACTGTAGATTAGGATTTTATCTTCAAACTGTGAAAGTTTTGGCCCCTGAGACTTCTGAAATCCTGATATATAGCAAATGTACCAAAACTTATCAGTTTTAGTATTTAGGGTTTTTCTAGCCTGGGGTCAAACTAGGGTTTGACTTTTCTGGAGTTTCACCCAACCAAAAATCTCCACCCAGCTCTCTAAACTTTGATTTTAATGAGGAGAGAAATCCTATACTAGGATCACTCAAAAATTACTCTTCTGTAAGAAGCCCTAATTTCCCGCACCAAAAACTGAAAATGTCCAGAATCGAATTCTGCTTCGACAAAAAAATGCGCCCTTCAATGGAGAGTCAACCTAGCATACGTTTGTTGATGGATTGTGGAGAGAGACCCAAAAAGTAAGAATCCCTAGCTTCTACAGTTGCACAATGTCTTCTTCTCAGGCTAGCTATGATACCCTGTTAGATTTTTATCATTCAATCTAGCATTATATTAGGATCTTTAACTGAGAGAATAACAAGCACAACAATCAAACACAAGAGAAATAGACACAAAGATTTTCCTTGGGGAAACCATAAAGGAGAAAACCCCACAACTTCCTCAGAGTTAGAATCAACACCAAAAGTAAAACCCAAAAACATAAAGATGATCTCTCGACAACAGTAGTCTCTCTCTCTGATCCTAGCTTCTTCTCTCTCACTCATACGCCCCAGTGAGTGAGTGTGTGTGTGATAAATATAGAGGCTCACTCTCTATTTATATTCTTTCATTCACTTTATGTCCACTTCAACATGTTGGCCCTGCTTAACAATTACTTACTAGGGCCGACATCTCTAGGAGAGTCTAATAACCCTAGTGCCCCACAACTGTGGGGACTTTTCCCTCCAATTAACAAGGAGGGTTAATCTTGACACAATTGTGGGGACTATTTCCCCGACTTACAATAGAGGGTTAACCTCAATGACTTTACATGACTTGTTTACATTGTTGAATCTCTCGATCGGAACACAGGGGCATGACATGACTCAATTACATTATAGATACTTCCCGAAATAAACATCGAGGTACAATACATAAGATATACAAGTGAATACATTCCAAAGTTACAAATACATCAACAATGAGAGATCAACTTCCCTTGAAATAATGGTGCCAAGAATTGGTGAAGTATGCAATGATGCTGCAAACCGATGACATATTGAAACCAAGATTCAATATAGTCTTTGTTCCCTTGATTTCTCATGCCTATTACACCATGAATCTCCTTAGTAAACCGATCTTCCTCAATGCATAATAGATTCATATATAATGATGTGAAGGATGCTTTTTGTTCCAATGTCCGTTCTTCATCAATTTTTTTGATCTTCTTAACTTGTTGATGATGATAAGAAACTTCACTTCCAAGTCTTGGATTTAAAACATGTCCAGTCCTCGTATGGATTTGCTGTAATAGTGCACCATATTTTTGCAGTGGTGTAGGTGAGGTAGAACATGAGGGAAATGTAGGAAAGTTTTGCAGTTCAACACTGTAAGAATAATGTACTGCTTTATTATGGTTAGGGTGGACGGTGGATTGGAAAGGAGATTGTGTTGGATACCAAGGAGTTTGATGAGAAGATAGATGTGGGTGATGTAGAGGATTGGTTTGTGAGGTTTATATTGAAGGACCAAGTTGTGTTGCAACATGAGAGAGAGTGGCCATGTGATCATAAGATAGGCCATTCCAACCTTGTGGATAAGGTAGGTAAGAGTTAAATTGAGGATGAAACAGTTTCCATGGTGGAAGAGTATTCAATGATTGATTATGAAAGTAAGAAAAAAGAGGGATATATTTTTGAACCATACATGTAGGCCATGGTTTCCATGACTGTTGCAATGAGTTAGATACAACTCCCATATCTCTTTGATATGTTTCTTTCATCCAGGGTAAGAAGGGACAACAATCCGTGGAATGATTCAAGTCACATATACCACAAATTTCAAGACTATCCAGAGGGAAATCCCCTGCTTCTCTTATTTCCTCTTGCTTTTCCTTATCATACAAAACACCCAATTTTGAATCAGCTTTAGAAATTTCAAATAAATTGCTGATTTCATCTCCTATAACTTTTTTTCTTGCAGCATATTTCAAATATTTCAAATAATGATTACTAGAATTCTTACCAGTATTGAAGTTTCCTCTTGAATACCTTCTACACAACTCACAAATATCATCATATGCTAACTGAAATACATCACCTGTTTCCATCAGATTTAATATTTCTAATGATTCAACATGGATTCCTTTAAGTAGGAGTGTTTTCAAGGCCTCCTTCCCTAAATGTATGTGTTTTGATATTTGAATATTGTATCGAAAGCATTCCACATAGTCCTCCAAATTCTCTTCTTTTGCTTGTGTCATTATGAAGATATATTCATTGACCCTGCAATAATCTTGGTATCTTTTCAAGAATATATGTTTCATGTCTTCCCAATTTTGTATACATATCCCACTGAGGTTCATGAACCATCAAAGGGCTATTCCTTTTAGAGTAAAGGGAAAAACATTCAACTTTTTATCATGATCACAATAACCATATCCTTTACAAAGTACTTCAAATTGAAACAAAAATACACCAGGGTCTTCATTTTCCAAATCGTGAAAATTTGGTAGGACATGTGGGGGAATGATTTTCGTTGGTGCCACTCTTCTTGAATCTCTGATGGGAAATTTGAAGGTAACAACTTCTACATATTTCTTACCTATCATCTCTTCATTAGATTCTTCGTGTGCTATCTTGAGGCTCCTTCTTCGAATGTTCCTGTCATCTTGTTAGTATAATGGGTGGTGCTTACAACACCACTAAGGGGAATGAAAAAATTTATGCTCCAAAAGTTGAAAATGAGATGAAAATGAATGCAAAGAAATAAAATCCACACTCAAAGCAAATTCAATAAACTTAAAAATAATCATACAACCTACATGCCCTATTTCAACAATGCATCTACAAAACAATGTTAGATGTACTTTTGCACCATTGATAACTTCCCTGACAACGATGTCAGAATGTTGGGTGGATTAATTGTCTAATTAAATAAACAAATTAACTTCCAGAACATAATTTATCAACCCGACGAAGGATTTTATTTCAAATCTATCGTGCAAGAATTGTGCAAGCACAATTTCTACCTGACATTGTTGATCCATTGGTATGAAATTGAAACACATTGAAAACTAGATCACACATTCTTGAAAAGAAATTAAACCTAAAACCTATTCATGAAACCAAACTGTAAATATAATCACACCTCAAACAAAATCAATTCTTATGAAGCAAGATATAATTGCATGAATCTAAAAGAAATGTTATGTTGGCCAACGATCTATCAAATGAATTAATCGAAAAACAACTATGAAAAATATAATGAATGAAAGCAGGAACTGAATAATAAGAAAATATACATAACAAAACACTTACAATCAACACTACTAACATTTGCTCAGGGAAGAGGGCCCTTCCTCCACTGAGCGGAGCTGAATCTCCACAATGAAAGTCTACAACTCTAGAATTAAGAAACTGCCAGTATGTATTATCGTAATAAAATCATTACAACAGAGTCTGGATCAAATCCTACAACATAAAATTTCTTTATCTCTCTCCTCCCCTTCTAATGAGATTTATTACATATTTATACATAAAATTCTCTTAGGAGAATGAGAAACCAAATCCCCAAGTTGATCTGTTTCAACAAATTAGCTAATTTGGAAAACCGACCGCAACAATAAATCTAGAAAATACTCTCTCGAAGAAACACCTTTATTTCTCAAACTATATCTTTGTTTGGTGATTTCCAATACATCCAGGTAGATGAGGCTATTACACAAAAAACCCATGTCCCAAATTTCTGAGATTCTTTTCCACCTACCTGAAAATCAAGATGCAAATCAAGGTTTTCTTATATGGCATGCATTTTTGGTTAAGTCCGTTTCATCATGAGCTGGAGGCTTGAACCATGAGTGTTGCTTCTATTAATATGGAAAATCACTTCATAAAACATCATTAGTAAAATTATGCATAACAGTCTTAAATTCATTAAAAACAAAGGAAAATAATCATGATTAACCACTAAAGCATAAATGGATGTAATATGGTATTTTACAAACAGTTACAACAAATGGATGGAAAATGGAATGATAAATGGATAATAATATGAAGAAGAGGGATGAAATATATGTCTATAGGTAATGAAAATATGGAAAAATTCATGCCCCAACATAATATAAGTTCATTATGATCAAGGAGGGACAACATCATCTTCTTTCATGTCATCAGTTATTGTCAAACATTTTCCAACAATTAGGTGGCCCCAAGGACCAGAGGCAATTTATCAAGATCTCTCATACACATTTGGATTAATAAGAATTTTTTCACCTATTCAATATGAAAGAAAATAGATGAATAAAGACATGTTCCCCATAGAATAATTCATGTTAAAAGGACAATCCAAGATGTTATATGTAGTTTATCTCAAGTAGGGTACCCTAAAAATGCCAGTATTGGAGCATGTTGTTTGTGGGAAAAGGATAACTCCAAACTAGTACAAATTCACAAACATGACAGTAAAATTGGATGACTTCAGACCTCTAGAAAAGTACAATTGCATAGGAAAACAAGATATGTCTTGTCTAGATATGTTTTAAAATCCTCCATAATAAAATCAATAGAATAGAAAAGCAGTTAAAGAATGAAAAGGTGTCCAATAATGAAAAACCCTTTAGGATTACAAAATTGAAGAATAAAGTGATTGAAATATATTTGGATTCTCTTAACCCCACTCCTATATAGGGGATCCTGAAAAAAAAACGATAAATAAATTCATTCACTAAAGAAAAAGTTAAAGATGCTTGTTACAAAACACGTGCAAATGCCACAAATAGTAGTAGCATAGGAGGAAACACAACAAGTGGATAAGATGGTTCAGGATTATAAATCCAAAGTAGAGAGTTTCAAAAGAGAATAAACCACCCCAAAAGAGGATAATTACAAATTGTTGACCTACAAAGGAACTTCTCTATTGACATATGATTCAACAGACCCAACTGATCAACTGGAAAATGTTACAGAGAGAAAATTCCTATGGCTTTGGGGGTACCAAAACAGATGGCTAGACACCAAAAATAAATATTTCCCAATATGCAAGATAAACCAAACATCTAACACCAAGGGATATCGAATTGTACCTTGTTCTAGATGGTTGAAGTATATCCCCGTTGAGCTTTTCCGATTCATTCTTGCATTAGCAATTTTCTCTCAACAATAGAAAATAAGACAAGCATGCTCTATAATAATGTGTTAGACCTACTCTAGCATATATATTCAACAATGTATAAGCAATTTAAATACATCCATGGAGTAATAATCATATTCAAATGCACATAATTGGAAAGGAAAATATGTTTCTATTAATAAAATCAGAGATTACAAACAGTGACAACCTTTATTGACACGTCTATGAACCGAAGAAATCGATTCCTTCGCCTAGGCCTCCACCACCTCAATCCTCCACCTCTTGATAGCAAGCTCACAAGAAAAAGGAAAGCTTGGGAAGAACACAAAGTGCTCCAAAGGGACAAAGGGATGTAGACTCAAGTATAAGCAAACTGAGGCAACAATGGACTATAGTTTCCTTGCTCTTCAATTCCTCCTCCTTCAATGTATCCAAGGAGTTCCTTATATAACACTCCAAAAGGGTAATGGAGGGTCAAATATAAGCGATCTCAAGGAATATGGAAGGCCAAGAGTCAGGATATTCGGACTCATATGAGGAAAAATCCAAAAATGTTTGGACTTATGCACACATCCTGATGTATGCGGGTTTGAGGTCAAAATTCATGTGTACATGCGAGTATGGGTTTAAAATTCGTATACAACAATAAATAGGGTTTTTTAAGGGATGATATTAGAAAATCAAAGTATAATATAAGTCTATGGGATCCAAAGAGTCTACATAAGGACAGGGAAGGCCATAAATATGTGATCAACCATGTGTGGTAAAAACAGCTATAACAAATTCCCGCTAATGTGTGAGGTCAGAGGGGTAACATGATGGTCGAAATGCATTATAAAATCCATCCCAGAAGTGGAGTAATAAAGACCCAGGTGGAAGAACCAATCGTCCATCAGTACAATACAATGATAAATCTCTGCATGTGACTACAAATACATGGAGCAGTCCTAGATACATAAGAGTACAATGGCCATGAATAAGCATGATACACAAAATGCGCCATGTGTGGTCATATCCATGTACAATATACAATAGATCAGAATCTCCAAAGTGGATGAAGATATACAATAGATCAAGATCTCCATAATGGCTGAAATATACAACAGATTAATATCTCCATAGTGGATGAAGATATCTGATATACATTGGAATCAAATCATGAGATATGATATCTCATTAACACTGGCACGATTAAGGAGGTAACCGTTACATGGAATTCCACCAAGATGGAAGGTATTCTACATAAAAATCTATGAGTACATGTCCTACTGTGCGAATAGATGTGTCGAGGTTGAGCATAGTAGTCCATCATCTGACCCCAGTAGAGTTTCCAATTTTGTTATGGAGAGAAACTTTCTATGGCTTTGGGGGTACCACAACAACAAGCTAGACCCTAGAAATCAATATTTCCCAATATGCATTAGACCTACTCATGACCTACTCTAGCATATATATATTCAACAATGTATAGGAAATTTAAATACATCCATGGAGTAATAATCATATTCAAATGCACATAATTGGACATGAAAATATATTTATATTAATAAAATTAGAGATTACAAGAGTGACAACCTATATTGGCACATCTATGAACCAGAGAAACCGAGTCCTCCACCTGGGCCTCCACCACCTTAATCCTCTATCTCTCGATAGAAAGCTCACAAGACAAAGGCAAGATTTGGAAGAACACAAAATGCTTGAAAGGGACAAAGGGATGTAGACTCAAGTATAAGCAAATCAAGGAAACAATGGACAATAGTTTCTTTTCTCTTCAATTCTTCCTCCTTCAATGTATCCAAGGGGTTCCTTATATAGCACTCCAAAAGGGTAATGGAGGGTCAAATCCAAGCGATCTAAAGGCATATGGAAGGCCAAGAGTCAGGATCTTCGGACTCATATGAGGAAAACTCCAAATTTTTTTGAACTTATGCACACATCTTGATGTACACGGGTTTGATGTCAAAAGTTGCATGTACACGTGAGTATGGGTTTAAAAGTCACGTACAACAACAAACATGGGTTTTTAAAGGATGATATTGGAACATCAAAGTATAATATAAGTCCATGGGGTCCAAAGAGTTTGCAGAGGGACATGGAAGGCCATAAATATGTGATGAACCATGTGTGGTAAAATCAGCTATAATAGATGTTGCCTAATGTGTGAGGTCAGAGGGGTAACATGATGGTCAAAATATATTATAAAATCCATCCCAAAAGTTGAGTAATGAAGAATCGATGGAAGAACCATCCATCCATAAATACAATACAATGATAAATCTCTACATGTGTCTGCAAATACATGGAGCAGTCCTGGATACATTAGAGTACAATTGCCATGAATAGACATGATATACTACATGATCATACAAAAATATACACCTAGGTCTCTATGAATGAGGTGGAGGAGGGTGGTAATCATGATAGACCACCATGGATCTATCTAGGAGGCAAAATAACTGAACCCATGCCAGTGGTACTCCAACCACCTTGCACTCCATGGCCTCAGAAAATTCCTCAACTTGCGCCATGGGAACCCTATGTGTCAAGCGAACAAAGTTTTTATGGAGGCTTTGGAGCATCCGCTCTACATCCACACCCATGATCTCATCGCTTCTTACCCTCCGTTGATGACAAGGAAATCCATATGGCCGTCGTGGTCCCACATCTACATGTACATGACAGAGTATCATTATATGTCGTCACACCAAAAAAAGGTCTTTAGATTTCTTATATCAAAAAACAATATTTTTTTTTAATAATTCCAAAAAAAAAAGTGAGTTGGGATTCATTACCTATGTCTTTGTATGTTGATCCTGGTGGTAGGGGCATGTTTGGATCTCAATGGAATTCGATCCCTGCATAGGGATAGTCATCTATGGTGATGATCTGTCTCTTCCAAAAGAGGAAGAATTATGCTGGATAGGGGTTAGCCACCCTTCCCCCTCCCAGTATCCACATGACATTGGCCTAGCGTAGCTGAGCCAGATCCCTAACTCCATGAGGAGCTATGTCAACTCTAAGGCTTATCCCCGACACTTGCTCAAAAAATAATGCACTCAGTGTGCTGCTGAACCAAAAGTTCCGTACCCTTCCCATCTTAAATTCATTGAGTTGCTTCTTCATGTTTCTCAGTAGCGAGGTACTCTAGTCATATATTGTAGGAAGCATGCACTCTAAGGAATAAAACATCATTGGTCTTGAGGCTTGGTGGAGTGATTCTAAACCTGCAATCCATCCCAATGCCAATAGTATGGATTTTATCCCCATATTTTGGATTGATTTTGTTCGGATTTGACTCCCAACTTTCTCTATATCGGGAAGGAAATACACAACTATGTACTCCTCTATAGTTAACCCGCCTCCTGGCCAGCTGGATTGAAGGTTCACCACCTCCCCTCAACGAGAAAAACGTGTGATAAAATATATGTCCTCAACCTCCAGGCTAAGTGACATGCCATCCAAATGAAGTGTCTCAGAGTCTGGATCCCAATAATCCACTAGCAGCTGGAGTAGTCTTGGCTTAGCCCTCAATCTTCTAAGGTGCCAAAATTTGTATAACCCACAATCCCTCAGCACTTATTGAGCCATTAGATCTTCCTTCATAGCCTCTTCAACATCACCACCCTCTCTCTCCATTCTAGCACCATCCTGCACAAACATTGCCAAGTTTCATCACTTTTTTCCTTTGAAAACCATATTTGCATCCCTATATATGACTATTTGCAAAAAAACCACGTATGTACGTGGGTATCGTGGTCCTTTCCACGTATACCCAACCCTATACATGAAAAAAGACCCGATTTCTGCGTGGGATGAAACACATTATTTTGGATGGCTTAAATAAAAAAATTGACCACTAAAATTAAATTTTTTTGCATGAATGTGAAAGAGGAGGGCATGGGCAATTACCTGGACCAAACGTGGAGTAATTTCGTTGGACGATGCTCCCGGAATCATCTCTTGAAGTTCTGGATACAAAAGCACTATGGTGGGTAAACTTTCAAATGGTATGAAATTTTTTAATTTTTCACTATTTTATAGAAAATTTTACCCACTTCCTATAGTTTTTGATTGTTTCTAACCATTTTGGACTATTTGGACTAATATGATGTTGTAGGATGAAGATTATTTTGGAGGAGGAATTGAAGAACAAAGAAACTATTGTCCATTGTTTCCTCAGTTTGCTTATACTTGAGTCTGCATCCCTTTGTCCCTTTGGATCACTTTGTGTTCTTGCCAAGCTTTCCTTTGTCTTGTGAGCTTGCTATCGAGAGATGGAGGATTGAGGTGGTTGACGCCCAGGTGGAGGACTCAATTTCTTCAGTTCGTAGACATGCCGATAGAGTTTGTCACTCTTGCAATCTCTGATTTTATTAATATAAATATCTTTTCCTGTCCAATTGTGTGCATTTGATTATGATTATTACTCCATGGATGTATTTAAACTACTTATACATTGTTGAATATATATTCTAGAGTAGGTATAACACATTATTTTAGAGAATTCTTGTCTTTTTTTCTATTGTTGAGAGAAAATTACTAATGCAAGTGTGAATTGGAAAAGCTTAATGAGGATCTACTTCAACCATCTGAAACAAGGTATGATTCGAAATCCCTTAGTGTTAGATGTTTGGTTTCTCTTGCATACTGGGAAAAATTGATTTTTGGTGTCTAGCTGTCTATTGTGGTACCCCCAAATCCATAGGAAGTTTCTCTCCATAACACAATAGATAGCTAGACACCAGAAATCAATCTTTCCCAATATGCAAGAGAAACCAAACATCTAATACTAAGGTATATAAAATCATACCTTGTTTCAGATGGTTGAAGTAGATCCCCATTGAGATTTTCCAATTCATGCTTGCATTAGCAATTTACTCTCAACAATAAAAAACAAGACAAGCATGCTCTATAATAATGTGTTAGACCTACTCTAGCATATATATTCAACAATGTATAAGCAATTTAAATACATCCATAGAGTAATAATCATATTCAAATGCACATAATTGGATAGGAAAAGATATTTATATTAATAAAATCAGAGAGTACAAGAGTGACAACCTCTGTTGGCATGTCTACGAATGGGAGAAACCAAGTCCTCCACCTGGGCCTGCACCACCTCAATCCTCCATCTCTTGATAACAAGCTCACAAGACAAAGGCAATCTTGGGAAGAACACAAAGTGCTCCAAAGGGACAAAGGGATGTAGAATCAAGTATAATAAAATTGAGGCAACGATGGAATATAGTTTCTTTTCTATTCAATTCCTCCTCCTTCAATGTATCCAAGGGGTTCCTTATATAACACTCCAAAAGGGTAATGGAGGGTCAAATTTGAGCAATCTCAAGACATATGGAAGGCCAAGATTTAGGATCTTCAGACTCATATCAGGAAAACTCCAAAAATGTTTGGACTTATGCACACATCCCGATGTACACGGGTTTGAGGTCAAAGGTCACGTGTACACGCGAGTATGGGTTAAAAAGTCACATACAACAATAAACAAGGGTTTTTAAGGGATGATATTAGAGCATCAAAGTATAATATAAGTCCATGGGGTCCAAAGAGTTTGCAGAGGGATAGGTAAGTCCATAAATATGTGATCAACCATGTGTGGTAAAATCAAATATAACAAATGCCCCCTAATGAGTGAGGTCAGAGGGGTAACATGATGGCCGAGATACATTATAAAATCCATCCCAGAAGTGGTGTAATGAAGACCCAGGAGGAAGAACCAGCCATCCATCAGTACAATACAATGATGAATCTCTACATGTGCCTGCAAATACATGGAGTAGTCCTGGATACATAAGAGTACAATGGCCATGAATAGGCATGATATACAAAATGTGTCATGTGTGGTCATCATCATGTACAATATACAATAGATTAGAATCTTCAAAGTGGATGAAGATATACAATATATCAAGATCTCCATAATTGCTAAAGATATACAACGGATAAATATCTCCATAGTGGATGGAGATATCTGATATATACTGGAATCAAATCACAATTCCTAGACTACATACCCCCTCATTTTCGGTATTGGATTCCAGGTGATGAGACTCACCATGAACCCATTAGCACTAGCACTAGTAGGTATTGCATGCCTAATATTCCCGAGACTGGTCTAGTACCCCATGTCGAGCTGGGTGTTGACCCTGGTGTTGCGCTTGGGTGCACTTCCTTCCCTTTTCATGCGGAGAGGTTTGGTAGCTCTAGTCACATTACACCTTCCATCCCTATGGTGGAAGCACGTTCACACACACATCCTAGGCCTTGCACTAGTGTTCCTATTTAGGGACCAGAACCTAAACATGTGAATATTTTGGGAACAAGTTATATTTCTTTTCTTATTCCATCGTCTTTGACACTAGTTCCTTCGAATGATTTTTTAACAATGCATCCTCTTCCTAACTCTAGTGGGCCTTCTGGCTAGATTTCTGCTACTAGCCATGTCCGTTCTACTTCTGCTAACACCGTAGTGTCACAGGGACATGTGCCTCCTTATGTGTCAGCAGGACATATATCTTCCCATGGACCATCTCATGGTCCGGTTTATGGAACCTATTATGGACCTTCTTATGGACCATCTTATCGACAAACCTGTGATAAAATATATGTCCTCAACCTCTAGGCTCAAATGACATGTGATCCAACTGAAAGGTCTTAGAGTTTGGATCCCAGTAATCCACTAGTAGTTGGAGTATCCTTGGCTTATCCTTCAAGCTTCCAAGGTGCCAAAATTTTTAAAACCCACAATCCTTCAACACTTGTTGAGTCATTAGATCTACTTGCATAGCCTCTTCAACATCACCATGTTCCCTCTCTCTCGATTCTAGCACCATCCTGCACAAAAATTTCCAAGTTTCATTAGTGTTTGCCTTTGAAGACCATATTTTCAGCCCTGTATGCGACTATTTGCAAAACAAATGCATATGTACACAAGTATTGTGGTATTTTCTGCGTATACCTATCCCTATATGTGGAAAAAGACCCGATTTTCTCGCGGGACGAAACACATTATTTGGGATGGCTTAAATACAAAAATTGACCACTAATTTTTTTTTTTTGCATGAATGTGAAAGAGGAGGGCATGGGTAATTACCTAGAACAAATTTGGAGTGATTTCGTTGGATGATGCTCCTAGAATCAGATCTTGAATTTCTGAATACAAAATCACTATGGTGGATAGATTTTCAAATGGTATGAAATTTTTTAATTTTTCACTATTTTATAGAAATTGTTTTGAAATTTTTACCCACTTCCTATAGTTTTTGACCGTTTCTGACCATTTTGGAATTTTTGGACTAATATGATGTTTTAGGAGCCCATTTTGAGTGCGGTTTGACTGATACTTTGATCCATTTGACCGAGATTTTTTTTTTAATTTTTCACTATTTTATAGAAATTGTTTTGAAATTTTTACCCACTTCCTATAGTTTTTGACCGTTTCTGACCATTTTGGACTGTTTGGACTAATATGCTGTTTTTAGGAGCTCGTCTTTTTCTGCGTATGTACACGAGTATCGTGGTCTTTTCTGCGTATACCCAACCCTATATGCGGAAAAAGACCTGATTTTTGCGTGGGACGAAACACATTATTTGGGATGGCTTAAATAAAAAAATTGACCACTAAAATTAATTTTTTTTGCATGAATGTGAAAGAGGAGGGCATGGGTAATTACCTAGAACAAGTTTGGAGTGATTTCGTCGGACGATGCTCCTGGAATCAGATCTTGAATTTCTGGATACAAAATCACTATGGTGGGTAAATTTTCAAATAATATGAAATTTTTTAATTTTTCACTATTTTATAGAAATTGTTTTGAAATTTTTACACACTTCCTATAGTTTTTGACTGTTTCTGACCATTTTGGACTATTTGGACTAATATGATGTTTTAGGAGCCCGTTTTGAGTGCGGTTTGACCGAGACATTGATTCATTTGACCAAGAATTTTTTTTAATTTTTCACTATTTTATAGAAATTGTTTTGAAATTTTTACCCACTTCCTATAGTTTTTGACCGTTTCTGACCGTTTTGGAATGTTTGGACTAATATGATGTTTTTAGGAGCCATCTTTTTCCATGTATGTACACAAATATCATGGTATTTTCTGTGTATACCCATCCCTATACACGGAAAAAGACCTGATTTTTGCGTGGGACGAAACACATTATTTGGGATGGCTTAAATAAAAAAATTGACCAGTAAAATTAATTTTTTTTGCATGAATGTGAAAGAGGAGGGCATGGGTAATTACCTGGAACAAATTTTGAGTGATTTCATCAGACGATGCTCTTGGAATCAGATCTTGAATTTCTGGATACAAAATCACTATGGTGGGTAAATTTTCAAATGGTATGAAATTTTTTAATTTTTCACTATTTTATAGAAATTGTTTTGAAATTTTTACCCACTTCCTATAGTTTTTGACCATTTCTGACCATTTTGGACTGTTTGGACTAATATGATGTTTTAGGAGCCCATTTTGAGTGTGGTTTGAATGAGACTTTGATGCGTTCGTTCCTATTACATGTATCATGTCTAAACTGGAATATAGGTTAGGATTTCACATCCGCTTGCCTTTTGCATGACCTTATGACCATTTCATCTTATCCTTAGGTACGCACCCATTCCATGATGTCACAGAGCCTTCATGCTAATGTTAGAAGTGGCATTATGCGAATGGTAGAGGTTTCCTATACATGGGTTCCCTTGTTAGATCATATATTGAATTTGGTACCCATGCTGACATTTCTCTTTTAGGCTGTGGGAGTCCCTTTTTAGTCCCGCCATGTCCTTAAGCAAGAGCTTCATACTCCTCTTGAAATTTATGCTTCCCATTTCCCTCGAAACTCCCTTGTATATATCAAGTTATAATTGTATATCACAAGTTTTTCTTGCCTTCTTGAGCTTTATGTCGGCTCCCTTAATTTGAGTTATCAACCATATTTCCTGAGCTTGTCTCATGTCTAGCCAAGCATAGCCTTTTACATATCTTTTGCATCTTGATCATCCCTTTTTGCTGGGAGTAGACCTTCCCCTGAGTTTCATTACCCTGCACATTTCTCCTTCCATTGGGAATAGGCATGTTCTACTACTTGGAACTAGTTTGCTGGTCCCCTGACACTCGTCTCCTCCTAGATTTGTACTATGAAACACTTTTATTCTTTTTCAAGATTTTCAAAATATATGAAAAAGTCCAAAAAAATAAAAAAACCAAAAAGCTGGATGGGAAAACATATTATCTTTGGCAGCAGTCGAGTCGTGTCGTCTTCGAACAGAGCACTATATATCACATCCATTGATTAGGTTACTAGTTTGAATTTAGGATTTGTACTCATTACTCTGAGTTTATCTCCACCAACTGGTTAAGATTCCAGTCCCTATGGAGCCTTTGTTGATGCTCTTGTGTCACATAGATGTACCAGTTTTCATATTGAGTCCATGTTGCCTACCTTCAGTCACAATTCACCTTATGCTCTTGTTCGAAGGAAGTTGAAGCCTTAGTTGGCCATTCCTTTATTATATTGATTTCACATGTTGGCCATTTCCAGTACTGTTACTGGTTTGTGCACATCTTGTTCATTGAGTTCTTCCACATTATACAACATTGCTGAGTACCTCATGTTGGATGATGGGGGATGCCTTAATTCCCATTTTCATTATCGTTGGGTTATATCATGTATGTTAACAGTATACATCATGATCATTAATCAGATGATGGACTACTATGTTTGACCTTGACACATCTATTCTCATAGTAGGACATGTACTCATAATAGTTTGTGTAGAAGACCTTCCAGCTTGGTGGCATTCCATGTATTCTACCTCCTTGATCTTGCCAGTGTTCATGAGATATCATCTCTCATGATTTGATTCCACTGTATATCATATATATTCATCCACTATGGAGAGAAAATTCCTATGGCTTTGGGGGTACCACAATAGATAGCTAGACACCAGAAATAAATATTTCCCAATATGCAAGAGAAACCAAACATATAACACTAAGGGATATCGAATCGTACCTTGTTCCAAATGGTTGAAGTAGATCCTCATTGAGATTTTCCAATTCACTCTTGCATTAGCAATTTTCTCTCAACAATAGAAAACAAGACAATAATGATCTATAATAATGTGTTATACCTACTCTAGCATATATATTAAACAATGTATAAGCAATTTAAATACATCCATGGAGTAATTATCATATTCAAATGCAAATAATTGGTCAGGAAAATATATTTCTATTAATAAAATCAGAGATTACAAGAGTCACAACCTCTATCGGCATGTCTACAAACCGGAGAAACCGAGTCCTCCACCACCTCAATCCTCCATCTCTCGACATAAATCTCACAAGACAATGACAAGCTTGGGAAAAACACAAAGTTCTCCAAAGGGACAAAGGGATGCAGACTCAGGTATAAGCAAACTGAGGCAACAATGGACTATAGTTTCTTTTCTCTTCAATTCCTCCTCCTTCAATGTATCCAAGGGGTTCCTTATATAGCACCCCAAAAGGGTAATGGAGGGTCGAATCCAAGCGATCTCAAGGCATATGGAAGGCCAAGAGTTAGGATCTTTGGACTCATATGAGGAAAAATGCAAAAATGTTTGGACTTATGCACACATCCTGATGTAAGAGGGTTTGAGGTCAAAAGTCACATGTACACACGAGTATGGGTTTAAAAGTCACGTACTCCAATAAACAGGGGTTTTTAAGGGACGATCTTGGAACATCAAAGTATAATATAAGCCCATGGGGTCCAAAGAGTCTGTAGAGGGATAGGGAAGGACATAAATATGTGATCAACCATGTGTGGTAAAATCAACTATAATAGATTCCCCCTAATGTGTGAGTTTAGAGGGTTAACATGATGGCCGAAATACATTATAAAATCCATCCCTAAAGTGGAGTAATAAAGAACCAGGTGGAAGAACCAGCCATCCATCATTACAATACAATGATAAATATTTGCGTGCAACTACAAATACATGGAGCAGTCCAAGATACATAAGAGTACAATGGCCATGAATAGGCATGATATACAAAATATGTCATGTGTGGTCATCGCCACGTACAATATACAATATATCATAATCTCCAAAGTGGATGAAGATATACAATAGATCAATATCTCCATAATGGATGAAGATATACAATGGATCAATATCTCCATAGTGGATGAAGATATACAATGGATCAATATCTCCATAGTGGATGAAGATATCTGATATACACTGGAATCAAATCATGAGAGCTGATATCTCATGAACACTGGAACGATCAAGGAGGTAGCATACATGGAATGCCACCAAGATGGAAGGTCTTCTACACAAACCACTATGAGTACATGTCCTACTATGTGAATAAATGTGTTGAGGTTGAACATAGTATTCCATCATCTGACCCCAGCAGAGTCGCCAATTCTGTAACATAGAGAAAATTCCTATTGCTTTAGGGGTACCACAACAGACAGATTGACACTAGAAATCAATCTTTCCCAATATGAAAGAGAAACCAAAAATATAACACTAAGGGATATCGAATCATACCTTGTTTCAGACGGTTGAATTAGATCCCCATTGAGCTTTTCCAATTCATGCTTGCATTAGCAATTTGCTCTCAAAAATAGCAAACAAGACAAGCATGCTCTATAATAATTTGTTAGACTTACTCTAGAATATATATTCAATAATGTATAAGAAATTTAAATACATCCATGGAGTAATAATCATATTTAAATGCACATAATTGGATAGGAAAATATATTTATATTAATAAAATCAGAGATTATAAGAGTGGCAACCTCTGTCGGCACATCTACGAACCAGAGAAACCGAGTCCTCCACTTGGTCCTCCACCACCTCAATCCTCCATCTCTCGATAGAAATATCACAAGACAAAGGAAAGCCTGGGAAGAACAAAAAGTGCTCAAAAGGGAGAAAGGGATGCAGACTCAAGTATAAGCAAACTAAGGAAACAATGGACTATAGTTTCTTTTCTCTTCAATTCCTCCTCCTTCAATGTATCCAAGGGGTTCCTTATATAGCACTCCAAAAGGGTAATGGAGGGTCGAATCTGAGTGATCTCAAGGCATATGGAAGGACAAGAGTCAGGATCTTCATACTTGTATGCGGAAAACTTGAAAGATGTTTGGACTTATGCACACATCCTTATGTACGTGGGTTTGAGGTCAAAAGTCACGTGTACACACGAGT
This sequence comes from Pseudotsuga menziesii, assembly GCA_001517045.1. NCBI lineage: Eukaryota > Viridiplantae > Streptophyta > Pinopsida > Pinales > Pinaceae > Pseudotsuga > Pseudotsuga menziesii. The sequence continues at coordinate 39,229 of LPNX010200774.1, forward strand.
ATGGGTTTAAAAGTCGCGTAAAACAATGAACAACTGTTTTTAAGGGATGATCTTGGAACATCAAAGTATAATATAATTTCATGGAGTCCAAAAAGTCTGTAGAGGGACAGGGAAGGCCATAAATATATGATCAACTATGCATGGTAAAATTATCTATAACAGCAAAGGTAATGGCTTACATGAACTTTAAGGATGCAAAGCTTAATCAGGGTAAATAAGAGATCATGAAACATAAGGAAGAAATATAAGCCCTTAATTAGGTGGGACAAAAGAGGGATGATAGTGTATTGGATTTACATTGTACCAAATATAGATTGCAAAAGGAAGTAGATTATCTCACCAAGAAGCATTCTCAAAAAATCCATCTACTGGGGGAAAAGCATTTGGCTTGGGATGAAATTTTAGTGGCGATGAGAGAGAATTGGAACCATTTCATTACTTATCAAAATGAATGGGATTTGGAATCCAGCATAGTACAAGATTCCAAGAGGGTTATTTTTGAGTTAGACAATAAGCCAAAAAATTCCATGGTTGTCATCGACATCCTAAATTCCAAAAAAAATGAGGATTTGGATGCATTCTCCATTCGATATAGAACCATGAATATAATGTCTACTTCCAAATTGATCACCACGAAGAAAATATCATTGATGGTACATGAAAAGGATATTTATTTAGATAAAGATTTAAATTTCTTCAAGAATATTTTTGATGAATTCTGTAGTTAAGGACTTCCTTCCCCTTGGGATGGAAATGGAGATTTGTACCTACAACCATGATATGATGATTTAATTGCTGAGCCCTATAATTATAATCACAAATTTCATGACATGGTAAGAAGTGTGAAGGGATAGACAATAATTCCCATGGGAATAGAATAAATGATGAATGGGGTGTATTGTTATGGCACTCCTTGTGTAAGTTCATTGGTTCAAAATTCCGTAGGTGTAAGCCTCACACAAAAAATAAGGGACAAACAATATTGAACAATCTTATAAATGATTTTGGGATTTTGTCAGATATTTGGTCCCTGTTCAAAAGAATACCTCCACCTTCTTACTCACATTACACATATTTATATATGTTTCTAATAGAGATGAATTCAATCACATATCCCATGGGTAAAGAGTGGAACATTATTTCCAAGTATTCAGTTATGTATTCTTCTCAACAAGTCCCACTCATTAGACCTGAAGGAGCACTAGTTGCATCTTCTTCATAGTCACCCCAACAATCACTTTCGGTGCCACTTCAATAGTCTTTTTAGGTGCCACCACAACTACACAAGCGATGACTACCTCCACCTCAAGATCAACATCATGTCTAAAGGACAATACAATAATCAAGGCAATGGGGTAGTGGAGATACCAACATAAAAAGATTTTTTTTTTGTAACAGAACAACATACCACCAATTATAAAAAAGAGAAAATATGCACCACATCAAAGGATCAACATTTTGTTTGGGATAAGTGTAACTTCTAAGATGTTTTGTTGGATCAAGTCTTAGAGAAAATGATATCTGACATTTTCTAATTGGAGGCATGGTGGATTCAACTTTTTTATCATTCTAGTATGTTCTTCTTCTTTCTTCTGTTGGAATATAATAAATCCACTCATAAAATAATTAATCATTATTTGATTAATTTCCTACCCACTAGCTTTGATAGTTGGCATCCACTTGCACCTTAGAGTCAACACTTGCCATCTATATCCAAGGAATGATTTATTTCTGATTTTGGGTTGATCTTGACAACTTTATGGCCATTCAGAATTGGTAGCTGCACTTTACATCAGATTCTGCTTTATTATTCTTTATCTGCTTTATCTTGCTTTTCTGTGGATAAGGTAAAGCTAGTCAACTAGGAAACTGGTAGCTTTTGTTTCCAACCCATGCTCCATTATTTTCTCTCCATATTCTAGGATTAGCAAGTATTTCCTTCACTCATCATCACTCACACATGCTATTGCTAATTTGTGAGGTGCTTGATATAATGGGAAAGTTCTTTAGCCAACTATGGCGTTTATCATAATTAGTAAGCCTGCTTTATGAGCTAGCTTGAGTTGTCTTCTAGAAACTCTATTTTCCTTTATAAGGATGTATTACCTATGTAATAATATCAATTANGAGATGAGGATATCAAATCTCTACATGATATCAGATCTTTGAGATTTCGATAATTAATCCTCCTTTTCAGATTTGCAGGTTTATTTTGCAGGTTCAACTTCGAATGGATTCAAGAGTATCAATTTCTCTTCTCTCTCCATTCACAAGCTATTCAGAGTGGAAATTGAAGATGATTTCATATCTAAAGAGACACGGTCTCTATGAGATATATATTGGAGCTGTTCAAGAGTCTTATGAAGAGCCAAGTGACTAGTTGAATGACAGTGATAGAACAATTCGAGCTATTTGTTTAGCTATCTCTCCAAGCATGCACCACCTTATTGATTCAGTTGAATACCCAAAGGATCTATGGACAACATTGGATAGAGTTTTGGTAAAGGACAATGAGGATCGTTCGAGCTATGTGGAGAGTGCCTCTAGCTCCTCAATGATTTCTCTCTCTTAAGATGTTTCAGCCTCTACAGTCTCTGATGAATTTGATCATGAAGAAGAAGTTTCTCATACAGTTCTTGTTGCTACTACTCTCTTTGATTCGAATGATTCCTTCTTCAATCATGAAGAAAATATTGAAGAGCCATCTTTTTCCGTGTCTCTTGAAGTAGAAGATCTTGATCCATATTCTTATGATGTTGTTGATGAAAAATAAGTGACTAATGGAGCTGCTATTTCTATTAATGATTCACTCACACATTCAGTGTTCTATATGTCTTCTATCATGGATTCTGAGATCCATATGCTAGAACTCTTACACTTTGTGCATGCCTCTCTTCTTGATGATGCACAACCCAATGAATTCCAAGATGTTTTCTTAGCCAAATCAAGTTTTTCTAGTGTCTTACCAGTTACCATACTTGATCCCATGCACTCCTGCAGCTCCTCCTTTGTTCTTGGCACTCATTCTCAGAGCCTCCTTGAATATTTTGAACATCACTATCTTTCCTCCTCTTATACTTCTACCATAGAGGATTCTTTACCAGTATATTCCCATGAGTCTACTGTTATGCTTATTTGTGATCTATTGGATTCTTTGGAAGCTAGATCAACCCATGGAGCCCATGCATTCACACTCTTTGATCCTATGCCTTCTCTATGTTCCTACAATATCTCTTGTACACATCCTCTCTGTGTAAATGAAGATGGAGACATTATAAATTTGCTTGGACAATTATTTCACCTATCTGGAGCTCATTTCATCTCTACTGGTTCAAAGTTCAATTCATCTCATCATCTTGGAGCTGATTACAAGTCTCAAGATCCTTCAGTATTGCCTTCACATCATTGAATATCAGTTGTTCTACATGGTCCTAGTTTCCATCCTGCAGCTGTCCTTGATCTAGGTGAGTAGATTTATCTTCTTTCCAAGAAGAAGATTCCTCCAGACATCAGCATTTAGTTTGGATCAGTAGCAACACCAATAGTTCAACATTTTTTGGTATTTCTTTTCATGTCCTTTCTTGAGGGAGAATTTTCCCCTTGAGGTTTTGCCTCTTTCCTCATTTCTTTGGACAAGATAAATTGTAAAGGGTGACCATAGCTTTGTTTCTAGGCCCTATATGCATATATATTTCTGATTAGTTCAGGGATATCATCATAAATTTAGGCTTAAAGGGGGGTGTTGGAATATAATAAACCCACTCATAAAACAATTAATCATTATTTGATTAATTTCCTACCCACTAGCTTAGGTAGTTGGCATCCACTTGCACCTTAGAGTCAACACTTTCCATCTATATTCAAGTAATAATTTATTTCTGATTCTGGGTTGATCTTGACAAATTTATGGCCATTCAAAATTGGTAACTGCACTTTACAATAGATTCTGCTTTATATGCTTTATCCTGCTTTTCTGTGGATAAGGTAAAGCTAGTCAACTAGGAAACTGTCAGCTTTTGTTTCCAACCCATCCTCCATTATTTTCTCTCCGTATTCTAGGATTATCAAGTATTTCCTTCACTCATCATCACTCACACATGCTATTGCTAATTCGTGAGGTGCTTGATAGATTGGGAAAGTGATTTAGCCAACTATGGGTTTTATCATAATTAGTAAGCCTGCTTTATGAGCTAGCTTGAGTTGTCTTCTAGAAAATCTATTTTCCTTTATAAGGATGTATTACCTATGTAATAATATCAGTTATCATTTATTGATCATTCGTTAATCTGTGTTCATTAATTCTTCTTCTTCTCTCCTTATGCTAATTCTCTACAATTCTATGTGAGGTTAATTGTGTGCCTAGATCCTTAGCCTGTTTATGAAAATCCTTATGCCATCAAGAATTTAGAATTTCTACATATTCCATGTTTACAAATATTCCATTTCCATGTAATTTATCTACTGAGATATATAATGAAATCCCATGAGGCAGCCTTTGTCCAAACTTTGGATGAAATGATGTGATGAATGTTTTCCTTTCCTTTTAATGTTTTGTGAAGTATGCATGATATATTAATTCAAATAAAATATGTTGTCCCTATGAGAATATTAATATATCTACAGTTATTTCATGTTGAACTACTAAATTCTGTTTGCTCATTACCTTTTCTCTATTGTGGGATTAAGATTTACTTGCTGAAATACCTTATTTCCATTTCATTCATTCATTCATTCCATTAGAGTTTGTATATTATGTCATAAATAATTTCCATCAATATTCATCCTATTACATGCCTCACATCATATTAATGATCAATTCAAGCAAATTCTAAAAGATATAGAAATATAATATCTCTTCTTGTTGAGGAAACAATTGAAAATTCAAACACAAATCTACTGATGCACTAGCATAGTTCCAAAGTATCCTTGGTTGGAACACAAAATATTTTGACTATATTGGGAACCCTTAGCTACAGATACTTTTCATTTGTTCATTCCCATCATTAAATTATTGTAAATATCCAAAGTTGAACCCATTTTGAAACAAATTTCTCTATTAACATAACATATAATTCCAATCAAGCAAGGAAGATCTTTGAAAAGTATTTGTCAAATATAGATTCTTCGAATATAGATTTTTCTTTTGGTAACATGATTTATCCAAAATATTTGTTGGACTAACATCTTTTCTGATTATGTTTCTAGGGATCAAGAATGAATTTGTTTTTCCTTAGACCAACAAAAATTATATGCTTTAATTTATTGAGGTGAAGAAGAATACGATTGTTGGATGTACTATTAACCTAGAAAATATAGGAAGGAAAATATGGAGTTTGGATTAAGGCACACTAGATATAATCCTACACTCATATTTTTTCATGCCTTGCAATATCCTTAAAATCTAGTATATTGGAGGAACCATCGTGGTAGGTATCAAGCACCATTATCAAGTAATGCTCACAAAATATTATATCCTCCATTCTTTGGTCCTACATTTATATAATTTTGTTTTTGAAAATCCTATATGTAGTTCACCCCTCAGAACACTTATTTCTCCTTTAAACCTACCTTATCCCTATATCATTACTATTGAAAGTGGAGAATCCTCATCTCAATCTATCCCTCATAAGTCAATAACCCTCTCACTTCGGAATCCAAGAATATCATTCTTTAGCATTGAATGGATGGAGGAGGAGGAAGAGTACCAAATCCACAACCACAAACACTCCACCATCATGGATTCACCATTGGGTGGCTACTAGGAATGGTCCTTAATCCTGCCACAAAAGTTCAATGATGTTCTTGATCACTACCTCGAGTTATTACCAAAATATTGTATGGGAAAGGTGACTTCTATAGAAGATCATATGAATGATTTTCAATATTTCACTGATAATTTGTTTATTCAACATGATGACGTGTATATGAGGATCTTTTGTCAAACTATAGGAGGAGATATGCGCAAATGGTTTATAGAACTTCTTGCTGCTACTATAGGTTCATGGATGAATTAAAACACACTTTCATGAAGACAAGGGGAGAAAAATGGGATAACGTATATTACTTAACATAGTTTTCTTCTCTCAAGAAAGAAAATTCTAAGTGTGTGGTTTATTTTACCAAAATATTTTCTTTTAACTGGATCCCCTTGTATATCAAACCCATGGAGGTAGCTATAAACAACACTTATGTTGGGGAATACCCATCACATTTTTCCATCATGTCGAGGGAAAGAAGATCATCCAACCTCCTCATCATGTTGGATGGTGTGATTGATGTAGAAGCAAATATGAAAGTTGGGGGTAAAATTAGGCCAAGAAATGATCCATATTAACAGTATAAGGGGAAGTCCAAAGAGGAGGGAAATAATTATTTAAAGGCTCTCAATAGGCTAAGAGAGAAGAGATGTATGGTAACATAAAATATTTATCCAATAAGGTGACTAAAATGGAATTGGAGGGAACTAGCCCAATTAGAACTTCTCAAGAGAGAAATACCACTTAGTTCATAAGACCTTATAATCCAAATATGATGTATAGAGAGAAAAGGAACGGGTAGCATACTCTTTGGTCTCCCATTGTGGAAAACAATAATAATAACCTTCTTGATCTTCCTGATGAAGAATAATATTTGGATACTAAGGATAAAATGAATAAGCTTCAATATGAATCAAGAACTACACATATGACCTAGGAAAATTATGAAAATACATTGTTGTATAATAAAGCCGAACTGTATCAATATTGTGAAAATGAGTTTAATCAATATTTGACCCAATACAATTTTTTTCCGACATCCTTTAGGTCAAAATTCGAAGAAAGTATGTTCTCAAACCTAAACTTTCTTGGACCAACCAACTTACTAATCCTCCAGTGAGAAAGTATCCTACAAAACAATCCAAAGAGAATATTCCTAATGCATTGAATTTAGATAAAACTAATAACCCTCAAAGGAAAAAACCAAAAAGTTGAAGAATACTCACATTCCTAAAAAAGTGGATAATCCCTTGCCCAAAAAATCAGACAATGATAAAAAATATCATGATAGGAATGTTGTATCTTTCAAGTTCGAGCATGAACTGGGCGAGATTAAAATTCTCGTCATCTTGACTGAGTTGGCTAAAAATCATGTATATTAGATACAAATTGAGAAATTTCTCTATAACACTAAGTCATTAGATCAAAATGATACCATAAATTCGATTGATGAATCCCTTACTATCCAATGTGGGCCCCATTTGAATGAGAAATATGAATCTATAGGCCCTTTCTATGTCACTCTTGGTATACATGATAAGTTACCGCATAATTGTATGTTGGAATTTTGGGCTTCACATAATCTAGTACTAAATATTATCATGGAACAACTTAGTTTGTATAATATAACCAAACCCTACCATGATATTTATAGTTTTGAATCTAGAAAGGTGAAATATGTGGGGATGATACAGGATCTAGTGGTCACCTTATCACAACTCCCCCCTAAGAGAATTATGATGGACATGGTGGTTTCATATGTAATTACTAATTATAGGATGTTATTATCAAGAAGTCAGGATAAAAATATGGGAGGCACCATGCAAATGGACTTGAAGTATGTTACTGCACCTATGTTCATAGTGTAAAGTAGAAGGTTATATCGGGAAGCTAAATTTGCTTATGTTATAAGTGATCAAAATACCCCAAAGAACTACCCTCTATATGCAACTGATGAAGACATTTGCTACTACATTATTTCAGTGAATGAGGTCTTTGAGGAGTAATAATTTGAGTATGATATGCATAATATGAATAGGGAAAACAATGATCATATCTTGAAATCATATTTAGATTGTGCCTCAACGAAATATTAATCGAGAGTTGGTGCACTTTTGAATCCACCTTCAGGGGAAAAGGTTTCCTTGTCTTGCAAGTTGGAATTTGAGACTACTAATAATGTTTCTAAATATGAGGTCCTCGTTCTTGGTATTCAAGATGAATAAAATTTAAAGATAATAAATTGGATTTATTTGGGGACTTAGAATTAGTTATAAATAAGATCAAAGGTATCTATCATACCAAGCATCCAAAGATGAGAGATTATAGAAATATAGTCTAGGATTTCATTGAGAACTTTTATGATTCCTTCAACATAATATCTATCCCCATGGATCTCAATCAAAATGATGATTCTTTATATTTATATGCTATTACTTTCAAGCCACCATAGAAGGTGACACTGAAATATTAAGTTGAATTGTAGTATTGTCCATCCATTCTAGACAATGTGAAGCACTGACATGTTTTCTAAGATGAATTGCAAATTAAATGCTTCCAAAATTGGTTGATGAGTTTTTAGTCACCAATATTGTTCAAGGAAATGAAGAAGATATTAATAATAATACTCGATCAGAGAGCATATTTTTTCTAGTAATGTTGCATTGAAGTCATAATATCCTCTAGCTGAAGAACAAATTTATTCCAAAGGGACTGGTACCATTGGAGTAGTTGTGTGATAAAAATGATGTCTTTGTCAAACCAACTGTTCATCCAAACATAGAGGACATTGAAGAACTTAGTCTTGGAACCATGGAATATTCTTGGTACATTAATCTCTCCAAATTCCCATCAGCTAAAGAAAAACATCATTTTGTAACTCTTTTTAAAGAATACATAGATGTTTTTTCCTAGAAGTATGAGGATTTGAAAACCTACAATACTTCCATTATACAACATAGAATTCCCCTCAAACAATATGCTAAACTAGTAAAACAAAAAATAAGGAAAGTTAATCCTATCTTACTCCCCATCATTGAGAAATAGGGTAGGAACTTGTTAGATGCTAAAATCATTGTTCCCCTCAGATAATCAAAATGGGTTGCTAATCATATCTTAGTGATAAAAAATGGTGAAATTTGGTTGTGTGTGGATTTTAGAAGTCTAAACAAATGTTTATTAAAAGACAATTATCCCCTATTGAATATGGGCCATATTATTAAAAAAGTGGTAGGATCAACTAGAATTTCCATGATGGATGGAGTTTGTGGCTACAACTAGATGGACATGCACCTAGATGACAGAGAGAAACCTACCTTTACTACACCTTGGGGTACTTTTATGTACAACAAGATTCCTTTCATCCTGATAAATGATGGAGAAAATTTCTAAAGGGACATGGATATTGCAATTGTGGGAGAGAAATATGAGTTCATTGTTATATACCTTGAGTATGTGACTATTTTTTCAGAATACGATTAATAACACTCGAAACACCTTGAACATACTTTCATAAAGTGTAGGAAGTTTGGGTTTTCATTAAACCCCCAAAAGTCCTTCTTTTATATGAAAGAGGGAAAGTTGTTGTGACATATTATCACCAAATAAGGGGTTAAAATTGATCCAAATATAGAGGTTTATATAAATCTAATATACATCCATAGGATTAAGAAGGAAGTGCAATCTTTTATTGGAAAGATAATTTTCTCCAAAAGATTCATTCCTAACTTTGCGTAAGTGCTAAATAAAATAATACATATGTTAAAAAAGGAAGTTGATATAAAATGGAATACTGAAGCAAGGAACTATTTCAAATAGATTAAAGTTGCGTTGGGTCAATTTCCTGTCCTAACTAGCCGAGATTATACAAAATATTTATTTATTTATTTTTTCTTTGGTTTTGAAGTTACTATTGCAACTGTCCTTTTCTAGAAGAATGATGTAGGTTAAGAAAAACCCATTTTTTTTAGTAGAGCGCTAAGAGATGTTGAGTTTAAATACATTTCCGTGGAGAAGCAATCCTACACTTTAATAAAGTCACCTAAATAATCTAGGGATTATGTTCTACACTCGAGATTCCTTTCCTATGTTCTTCCTAGTAGTACCATTAAGGATATCCTGTGTGAACCAGATAGTGAGGGAAGAAGAGGAAAATGGATATCAAATATAAAAGAATATGATTTGGAAATAAATCCAAGTAAGTTTTTGAAAGGCCAAGGTCTAGATAAAATTTTGCAGAGTCAAATCACCAGTATTTGGATATCAATATGGTAGATAAGATTCCAAATTAAATAGAAGAAAGTAATCATTGAAATTTACCACTTGATGTTTTTGCTAATTTTTCTATAATCAAAATGGTATAAAGATATTTTCTATTTTCTTCAAAATCTAGCTTGTCCTCTAGCTCATGATACGTCTAAGATAATATATCTTAATACCAAAGCCATTAATTTTTGTATCCTCAATGATTAGTTTTTCTGGAAGGATCCTCTTGGGGTTCTCCTCAATTGTGATGGTGAAGAAGAAACCAAAGGCTTAATAATGGAATTCCACAAATTCATATGTGGAGGACATCATGCGTGGATATCTATTGCATATAAAGTTCTCACGACAATTTATTATTGGACCACTTTGTTTGTTGATTCCAAAAATATTGTTTAGTCTTGTATGGAATGTCAAATGTTTGTAGGAAAGAAAAATATCTTATCGGTGCTACTTAAAACTATCAAGGTGGATCCACCATTCCAATAGTGGGGACTAGACTTAATTGGAGATATTAAACCAAATTACACTGGTCAACATAAATGTATCCTCATTGCCACTGAATACTTCACACAGTGGGTGGAGGCTATACCAACCAGAAATGAAAATGATATAGTCATTATAGATTTTTTGGGGGAAATATTTTGTCAATAATTGGATATCCTGAAAAAATGATTACTGATAATTCATAGGAATTTAAGGATGCTAAAATGATGAGTTTCTGCCAAGATTATAACATAGAGATATTTCAATCAATATCCTATTTTCCTCGGGGAAAAGGATTAACAAACGCATCAAATAAAAGACTAATTACAATAATCAAGAAGATGCTTTCTCATAATAAAAATCTTGGGATTCTCACCTCAAGTATGCACTATGGGAATACTTGAGCAGTTTTAAGAGGGCCATACATACATCTCCTTTACAACAAGTTTATGGAAAATATGTAGTCCTTACGATTCATCTTGTCCTACCAGTCATGAAGCTATTGCATTCAGATCAAGAAGATCCTAATGATATGGAGAGAAGATTCATCTGTGATAGAAGTACAACTAGTTAGAGAACAACTAGATATGAACACACAATTACATCAATATTGAATCAAAGATGCCTTTGATAGAAAATACGCGGTAGGATATTTTCAAACTCAATACCTAGTCTTGAAATGAGATTCCAGAGGAGAAGAGAAGTCCAAACATGGAAAATTTGATAATTTTTTTATTGGTCCCTTCAATGTTGTGATTATGTAAGACAATTATACATATGATTTTACTCACATTAATGGTGACCTGTTCGGAAATCCTGTAAATGACAGGTTCTTGAAATGCTTCTTCGATTACTAATTTATTTTGAGAATTGTAACATTATGTAGAATAATATCTTCAAGCATTTTTGTTTGGAGCGAATGTTGGTATCAATATTAACTCTTTTCGATGACGACATCAAATAAGAGTTTATATCAAGTCGGGAGTTTATATCATCGGGAGTCATTCTCTAGACTTGTGAGTTATATGAAGTCGGTACTTGTGAGTCATATAAATTCCTATATCTATATCCTCATATATTGAGGTGGGATGCTAGTACTGAAGTCTTGTGAGTAATGTCAAGAGTGTAGACTTGTGAGTAATATCAAGTCATACTTGTGAGTAATAGAAATTCAAGTATTATCATAGACGGTAACCTATGAGATGGACCTCCAGCAATGGAAATGAGATTGTGAGTAATACCAAGTTGTCTCTTATGAGTAATATCAATACTGGTCTTGTGAGTAGTATAGAGACAATGGATTTGTGAGTAAAATCCAGTCCTACCAATATCCTCATTTATTGCGATGGCGTACTTTACTTGGTAAAGTGGTTATACTATGTGATGTATTACTAACCATGGTCATTCGAGATGGATAAAGTTATTAAGTCTCCTCTAGAGATTGATCACCTCTAGAAGTGAATTACTTTAGCATATGACTATATGGTCCGGGGTAATATATACGATCATTGATATGTGTGACAATTATTATGAGTATGATATGATAAGATGGATAAATAAATACACATGTGGACCATGCAGTAAATTATAAAGAGATAAATAATATAGAAAGAGAATTCAAATTTTCAATGCAAATGTCTGAGTGAGATTAAGTTATAAAGCTTCAGTAAAATATGAATGCCTCAATCAAAGCATCAGTTGAACTTTTAATGAATGTAATTAGTTAAAGTAAAGAAGAGATTTATGTTCATCAATTAGCATGCATCAATTAACTAAAGAGATCCACATAAAAGTTAATAACATAAATTGTTCATGGATGGCACTAAGAATGAAGCACTAATGGCATTTAAGTTATCATTTTAACTAAGAGTTCAACAGTTAGTTAAATATTGATTTCAGTTCAAGTCGGTTCAACTTCAATTTAAGTAAATTAACATTCAATTCAAGTCACTTCACATTCAGTTGAAGTAAAATAACATTCAAGCAAGTCAGTTCACATTTAATTCAAGTGATTTAATATTCAGTTCAATTCAATTAACATTTAGTTCAAGTAAGTTAACACTCAATTCAAGTAAGTTAACATTCAATTCACTTTTAGTTCAAGACAATGACCATCCAGTTAAAGCTAATTGAGAAAAGGAAGGGCACTAATGTTTGCATGGAGGGATTTATAGTTAGCTCCTCCTTGTGAATGTTCTATGTGGTGATATTAGTGTGTTTACTGACCCTCCTATGAAGCACCTTCTACATTCTATTGTTTTTGGATTGTTAATAGTATGATAGGAATATGGAAATTTCAATATAGTTGCATACAATTGTTTTTGTAGGGTCATATTGGATCTCTCTTCTCTATACTAAGGTGATATATCTTATTGGAAAATATGCTTATGTATTATAAGCAATTATCTACAAATCTATCTATCATTCTCAAATAATTGCTGGGTTTTTCATCCTTTGTATTTGGAGGGTTTTCTCAGGGTATATCTTGTCTCTTATGGTTGAATGACTTATGTGGATAATTTGTGTTATGAGATTAATGTTTGTAGTGATTGATTTACAAATTTTTTAAATTTTAAGCATCTCCACTATTTCTCAAAACATTAACATGGTATCAGAGCATAGGGAGTGAAGGAGCTTAGTGTTGATTGTACAACATCATGATTCATTCTCCAGAATTGTGAGTGATATCAAGTCCTATGTATCCTCATTTGATTGAGGTGGTGATGTTATATTATAAAGCTTGTGAGTAATACCAAATTGAGTCTTGTGAGTAATATAAAGACTATAATTGTGAGTAATATTAAGTTCGTAAACTTGTGTGTAATAAGTTTGTCTTGTGAGTAATATCAAGAAAATAGACTTGTGAGTAATATCATGTCCTACAAATATCCTCATTGTTTTTATGTGGCATCCTTTACTTGGTAAAGTGGTTATACTATGTGATGTATTACTAGTCATGGTCAATAAGTCCTATAAGTCTCCTTTAGGGATTAACTACCCTCATTAGAGGAATTTTGGGGTCTAAAATGGGCCTCCTAAGGAAAATAATAAAATAATAGTTAAAATAATAAAATAATGGTTAAAATAATAAAATAATA
>LPNX010200774.1:53007-174495 GCA_001517045.1 Pseudotsuga menziesii
GTGATATACTTTAGCATATGAATATATGACCCATGGTAACATATATGATCACCAGTATCGAATAATTATTCCGAGTATGATATGATAAGATGGATAAATAAATAATACACATATGGACCATGACGTATTTAATTAATGATAATGAGATAAATCAGAGAGAAAGAGAGAGAATTCAAATTTCCTATGTATGCCTCAAGTGAACTCAAATTATGAATGCGTCAGTTAATCCTAATTTGTAAATAATGAATGTGTCAGTTAAATAAGGAACATCTCCTTAGTTCACGCAAAGTGTTTGTGCATGGGTTACAATGATTGTGAAGTACCAAATAATTTCAATTAGTCTCCTAACATTCAGTTAAAGATTAAGTTCAGTTCAGTCAGTTAAAATTTAGTTCACTAAGTTCACATTTAGTTCAAGAAGATCAAATTCAATTCAAATAAGTGAGCATTTAGTCAAATCTAATTAAATAAGGAGGGAACATATCTTATGCATGCAAGGGAAACTGAAGTATTAGATTGACATTGGAGGTTAGGATGGATCTAAAGATTGCAAGAGAGGAGTTCTAGTATATGTTACTCTTAGTTAATGCACCATGTCTGACCTGAGTGTGTTTATTGAGCCTCCAATTCGCCCCCTTTTTCTTACTAGGTTGTTTTGGCTTGCTATTAATATGAAAGGCATATGGAAAGTTCAAGAAAATTTGCGTTCAGTTGTTATTGCAGGGTTGCTTTGGGTTTCTCTCCTCTACTTCCATGGTGACATCTATTATCAAGCAATATGTTGATGTGTTGTAAATCATTCTATGAAAATCTACCTATCATACTCAAATAATTGTTGGGTTTTTCATCCTTCGTGTTTGGAGGGTTTTCCTAGGGTATATCTTGTCTCTTGTGGTGATTTTTTATGTGGCTGATTTATTCCTGAAGATTCATATATTGCTAATATAAATAATGATATGTCGATGATTTAAATATTTATAGATGGATGATATAAATTTGATTATATGGATGATATAAAGTTTCTTATGTGGCTGGTTTAAAGTTCCGTAAAGTGCTGAAATTGTCTCATAAAAGTTTTAAGGTTCAAGAGCCCCATTTTTACTAAATCATTAACACTTAGTTTAGTGAAGCAAACTAAGATTATGTAGATATTTAAGTGTTGATAAAAATATTTCATACATGACATCAATCTACGTTCGAACGAAAGAGCGACTTGAAGGAACAACAAACTTCAACACATGGAAAGAGAGGGTGTTGAATATTCTTGAAGAGCATGATCTTGATTAATTTGTGACCACTATGGTATAGGAGACTACCACCAATAAAGGGATAATAATAAAGAAAATACCAAGCATATCATCTTTTATTTGGTTAGGGACAATCTCAATGTCCATGATCAGTTTGTTGAATACCACAGGGGATTGTTTTCATACACTCACCAATATTTGCAAGAACAAGGCCTCAAGTCAAGAAGATGAGCACATACAAAGCAATTTTGTGTACACTAAAGAGGAGAATATTATCCTCACAGAATCACAGAAATAATGAAGAAATGGAGAAATAATTTCACTACAAAGAATATCTTCCATTCAAGTGAATAAAGAAGAACTCCAATATTCTCCGCAAGGGTGTAAAGGTCAAGAGGGAGCCCACACAAATCAATAAAAGATAAGTACTATATATTTTGATTGTTATATTGTTATATATAATATGTAAAGGTTTTTTAACATGTTTCATGACTTCCATATAGAGATTTATATTCCTATATTTTGGAATTGTGTCGAACATATACATTATTGTTTGTCTTTTATTAACATGTTGTCGATCTCATGAGTCCATATTATGTGATATGATATAGGAATTATACAAGGTTTATGAAGGACTGATATATACTTATATAGGTCTGATATAAAGATGAAAAATTCCTTCATATTACATGAGATAGAGGGATGCATGCTTTCTTCATGAGCTATAATGTCACGTCCCCGTCCCTCAACCGGCGAAGAGGACGCGAAGAACACATCAACACAACCGGGCAAATGGCCCCATGAACATAATCAAAGGAATCAAATGCTGAAATTAAAACTTACAAGCATACACAGATGCAAAACTCTTCAATCATACAGCGGAAGCAACACAAACACATTTCCAGCATAAACATGTTCATCATAATTAATCAATTGACATCAATATATATTACAGAGATGAAGAAACCAGTAGTACTTATCTTTTGATGAATAATTCACCCGCAACCAGCTACGTCGCTGCAACGTTCCACCCAACCATAGGCCAGCTTGCTCATCAATCTCTCAGCAACGCTGCCACCCCCGAGCTGGGCATGATTCCTCCGGAATAAGGGTCAATTCCAGGCTTATACATAGCCAAGGGGTACAAAATAGAAAATTAACACAGTTGGGTTTCATAGGATTTCAACAGACAAGCCGAGCCAGCATAGTCCAAGGGACAACCACTGCATACCAGCAGCCATATCAACCCTTCACAGCTCTGTGAAGAATTCATAAACAACAGGTGACAGCCCCAAACAATGGATGAGCACAGCTCAAGTCCAATGGGCAACACGGAGTTGTTCTTGGCCCTAACGTGGCCAAAACAACTCAGCAACCACATCCCAAACCGGGGAACAACAGCAGCCCAATTTCACAATGGAAAGCGACAGCAACTATGCACAGTCCCAAACGAAGGATAAGCAAACCCCCAGCATGGACAGAGGAGAACACGACCAACAAATTGGCATTCCACAGTGGCCCAAAACGAATTTGGACACCACGGCTAACACAAAAACGTGGGGAAGACAACAGCCCCAAAGCAACAATAGTGAGTATGCCTCTCACATGGGAAAATGACCCAAACAGTCTGTGCGTGAGGAAAAACTTGCACCCAATCAGCAAAATGCACGGGAAAGACATACCTGATTTCTGCGTGAGGATTTCAGCCTGCGCGTGAGGGGAAATGGCCTCCTCTATGCGCGCGAATCAACAGGCCATCGGGCAGATGAACATACCACCTAGGCATGCGCGAATGAGCAAACTTTCCCTCTGCGTGAGGAAGAACAGACCACAACTCTACGTGAGTGAAACCTGTGCATGAGGGTGAGCAACAGGGCGTGAAAACCACCGACCTTGGGGAGAATGGAGTCGTGGGGAAGATAGAGGAATTGCTTGCCTCTTTACCCACGTTTTTCCCCAACAATAAATGCCCTCAGCCACTTAGCCATAACTCCCCAACCACCAGCTAAAGCATTAAAGAGGTTGACAAGGGAAGATGGAAAATCAACAAGGTGACAAACATGGGTTTTTCCCCCATAAACCAAGGTTTGAAATCCCCCATCCCTTATCCTTTGGAACCATGCCCTTTTCATTCAACGTTGCACTGCCGTAGCTGGTTGTGGTTTATTTTAATTGATGTGCGGATTTACATGATGCCGAATTAAAATGTGCCAGATAGCACGACATACCATCGGCAATTATCCCCATTGCCAAAACATACACAACCAAATCGATGGTGGGGATTTTTCCCTGAGCTCCTCACCACGATTAATTACAATATATACATCATGCAAACGGGGTCAAAACCGGGGACATTACATATGAACATAGGAATGCGTGAATGGTCATAATATATTAGATAGGGGGATTCATGTTTTCTTCATGAGATATGAATATGGGATGCATATTTCCTTCATAAAATATAAATTTTTGAACTGATACAAGACTTATAGAGGGTTTCAAAACATCACATAAAATATGAATGGGGTTATGTTAAAACATTGATTTAGTATAATGTACATAATTGTGTGAACCATTTCCAGTATGTTGAAATTTTTCATGCGATTACATTTCTTAGTTATGTAATTTTATTAATAAATTGAATATATTTTCTTGTATGGGAAAACATATTCCTTGACCTATGAGAAAAGAATGACATGGAGTCATTCAGATGGCTGATCCTGAAAAGAGAATATTGGGAGGTTCGTATGTGTCTTTGGAAGAAGACATAATAAAATCCATAATTCTATTCACAGAAATGTAAAGACTCCTGAAGGTAATGTATTTATCTTGATTATATTCATATACATGTTATATTTATAGGAGTATTATTCTCCATGATGGATGATTCAAATTCATTATTCTCACATCCTAGATATTGAGAGGTAGAATCTAGGTTTGCTAGATCTCGAAAAAACCAGTGGATCTGGTTAAATTAATCTCTTGCTATGTACAAACCATTCATGGTGCTCATATTCAGAAGGATTCTATATGTAATAATCTTGGATGATGATTAAGTTTAGAGTTATAATAGTCTTTAGATAATATTTTATTCTGATTGAGGAAAATGTTCAGTAGAGTTCCTGAAAGGATCCAAGAAAAATGGATTATAAGTCCATGACCACACAAATGAAGATAAATCTAATTATTATTTAGATTTGTAGGATCTCAAAGATGTTACACACACACACACACACACACACACACACACACACACAAGTCCCAATATCCGTTATATGCTTTACAGTGAGTATATAGACATGTACAACAAATCATGTGTTATGGTACCTACTTGGTACAAATCTATATGGAGTTAGATATGTGTCGAACAATGAAATATAGTTTCAAATATATATGGATTATAACTATTGCAGTGATCAAGGAAAATCACATATGTTGCTTTAGATAGAGCATGTTGTAAAGCAGTAAAGCTTTAGGAGGTTCCTAGTCAGTTATATCCAAGACATGGTACATAAAAGAATAATATAACTCTAGTACATATCTACAAATAAGACTTTCATAGAATTTCCTTCATTTTCATAGGCTTTCCAGAGTCTATCTTGTAGGAGGATTCACCACTACCTTTTATGGGATATTGGTAGTCAGCCCCAAGTTTCACCTTATGGGGTGAATTATGTTTGGATAGTTTCTCAAAAGATTCCTTGAAACCTGTCATGTGTTTGGAAGCCCCACTATCAATAAGCCAATATTTGCTTCCATGAGTGACAGTTCCAGTGAGAGCAAAGATCAGAGCATATTCTTAATCACTTGAAGAGTCTTCACTTTCTTGTTTTACTTTCTTCTTGGGAGGATCATCATCCTCAACAGTGTGAGAATGATGCCTTATTTTGGATTTCTTCTTATTCTTAGATCCATTCTTATTCATGGGACAACTTATAGCAAAGTGTCCTCTTTCATCACATGTATAACATCTAATTTTGGATGGATCCCTTCTTACAAAATTAATTTTCTGATGAGAATGCTTACCTTGGTGATGATGATTTTCCCTTCTTCCTTTCTTGGAGTGTACTGTGAGAGCTTGATCTTCACTTCCCATATTTTCTTCTTGAGCTTCTATTAGAGCTTCTTCTTGTGAACATTCTTCCCACTGTCTAATAAACTTAATTAGCTTTTTCTTAGCACAGATTCCTTGGATGAAAGAATCCCATGACCTAGGGAGACCATTCAAGGTTGTCATCACAATTTCTACATTCTCCACTTCTTCATCTACTGCTTCAAGTTGTTATTTGATCTGGGAGACCCTTGTGAAGTATGACTGGATGGTCTCCTCATTTTGGATCTTTACATTCTTCAACTGGTTCCTTAGAGTCATCTTCTGGTTTATGTTCTTCCCTTCAAATAGTTTGGTTAGGGAATCAAACATAGCTTTAGGTGTCTTGAGGGAGGACACCTATGGTATGAGGTGATCCTTGATTGAATCAACAATAATACTCTTTTCCATAAAAAAATTCTTCTTATGTAAGGCCTTATCCTCATCTTCTTCTGGAACTGGAACCTCCTCATGGATGTAGGAGTCCAACTCATTTTCTTCCAGGACCAGGGAGATCCTATACTTCCAGGCTCAGAAGTTATCGAATCCCTCGATATTTTCATCAATCTTGGTATGATGAGACATCTTAACTGAGAACCTCAAATGGAAATACAAAATATTTAGATCTGGCCAGGTCAAGATGTCGTATATGGATTTGGAGCTAAAATTCTATAGTGCTGATTCAGGAGCAGATTAGGGTTTTGCTTTTCTAGAGTTCTGTCCAACCAAATTATTTGATCTTGATCTCTAAACTTTAATATCGGGGAGGAGATCAATCTAGGCCTGGGCTCACTGAAAAATTCCACTTCTGTAGAAATCCCTAATTTCCGGTAGCAGTGTCGGGTCCAAAACTGAAAAAGCTCAGAATTGGATTCTGCTTAGACAGAAAGATGCACCCCAGGGAGGAGAGTTAATCCAACCTTCTTTGCTGAAAATCTGTGGAGAGAGATCCAAAAAGTAGGAATCCCTAGTTCCTGCAGCTGCACAGTGTCTTCTTCTAAGGTTAGCTCTGATACCATGTTAGATTTTTAACATTAAGCTAGCATTATATTAGGATCTTTAACTGAGAGAATAACAAGCACAACAATCAAACAAAAGAGACAATGAACACAGTGTTTTTCCTCGGGGAAACCATAAATGGAGAAAACCCCGCAACTTCCTCAGAGATAGAATCAACACCAAAAGTAAAACCCAAAACAGCAAGATGATATCTTGACAACAGTAGCCTCTTTCTTCCTAGCCACAATGTCTTCTTCTTCCTCAGCTATGTACTACAATTGAGTGTGAGTGAGTGTGTGATAAATAAAAAGACTCACTCTCTATTTATACTAATTCCTGACTTGACAATAACCTGCTAGGGCCGACTTCTCTAGGAGAGTCTAATAACCCTAGTGCCCTGGAATTGCGGGGACTTTAAACCTTGACCAAGAGGAGGGTTACCCACATTGACTTGACATGACTTGTTTACATTATAGAAAATCCTGATAGGAACATCAGGGCATGACATGACTCAAGTACATTATAGACACATACCGGAATAAACATCGGGGTACAATACATAAGAAATACAAGTGAATACATTCCGAAGTTACAATTACATCAACAGAAAGAGCATCCAAGCACAGACTATCGGATCTCTCAGGATCTTTTACATTCTTATCTGTACAATCTATCCATAGAGTATCATCCTAATAATCATCACAACATCATCTTGATGCATATTATCATCATATGATCATCCTGATCATCATCATAGCAGAAATTGAAGTGTCATCCCAATGATCATCACACAACACTTACATCCATAGCCATGGGAGGGATCCTCCTATCATGCTTGGAATGGCTCTTGCAAATGTGTCCCATCACTTCTTCCTTGAAGTATCTTCTATATGAAGAACACCAATCCTTTCTCTGAAGTACTCAAACTTCACCCTGGCTAGTGGTTTGGTCAACACATTTGCTATTTGCTCGTTCGTCGCAACATACTAGAGCTTAATTGCTCCTCTCTACACCATATCCATGATATAGTGATATTTGATCCCGATGTTCTTTGACCTATCATGGAACACCAGGTTCTCAGACAACTTCACACAACTCAGGTTATCACAGGTAGCATCCAGCGGGAGATCAAATAACTCAGACAATAGCTTCCTCAGCCATACTGCCTCACAACTAGTCGAACAAGCTGCGGTGTACTCTGCTTTGGATGTACTCAGTGCTATGTAGGATTTATTCCTATTAAACCAATAGATCACACCTGATCCCATACTGAAGCAACACCCCAAGGTGCTATTCCTATCAATGGCATTTCCTACCCAATACGAATCCATGTAAAGTCTCCTTCTTGCAAATTTAATGAGTTCCTCTTTTCTATCAAGAACAAGTCATTGACAAATAGCAAGAGCATCATTGGTCTTCCACCTTCATCCTTGAAGAAAAGGTTAGAATCCTCTTTACTCTCAGTAAATCCTAGATTCATCAGTAAGCTATCCATCCTGTCGTACCATGTCGAACCTCGAGATCTTCTGC
The DNA here is from genome assembly GCA_001517045.1 of Pseudotsuga menziesii. Taxonomy (NCBI): domain Eukaryota; kingdom Viridiplantae; phylum Streptophyta; class Pinopsida; order Pinales; family Pinaceae; genus Pseudotsuga; species Pseudotsuga menziesii. Next base: position 60,874 of record LPNX010200774.1, read on the forward strand.
AGTTACTCCCTTTGAAGCAGAGCATCATTCTCCCTTTGCTTTTCATACTTTATGCAATGAAACATTCTGTACTGGAGTGATAAGCATATTCCTATGCTACTAATATTCTATGTATCCATCTAGGGTTACTGGATACCAAGATCCTTTATTTTGAAAATGCTCTTCTCGCACCCATCTGTGAGCTTGTCATCCTCTATAGGATTTCATCTTCAACCTTGTAGCAAAGGTTAAGTTATTCATCCCTCTAGGTGATCTTCAAGATCCTCAAGTATGTGTTATCCCCTAGGTGCCTTCTGAGCTCATACAAGGCCTTCTTTCATTTGCACACATGAGTCTTCCTATCATGTGTATTAACTTCCAATGGCTACAAATGTCTCTTCGTAGTCTATGCCTTCTTTTTGTGAGAAGCCTCGTGTTACGAATCTTTCCTTGTATCCCACGATGTTTCCATCTGATGCATGATGGAACTATGAACTTCCCTTCAGGTCTTGATACTGCATCCTAGACATCATTCTTCTTGAAATGTTCTTCCCTTTATTATTGGTTACTGCTTCATTAATGATGTCGCTGCATTTGTCATATTATTCTTAATCTTGGATTATTTCTCGAACTGTTGTCACTTGTTCTTTGGAACAAGTCTCAACCTTCTTTGCTTGTAGGTGATTGTACATGATATTTCCTACAAGTCATATGCACCAGTTGTATGCTTAGAAACATTTCATAAGGTATATTCATAATGAAAAATTCTTGTGCATAAATATATGATCATGCAACTATTTTAGCCAATACAACATTCATCCATATCTCACGAAAAATTTCTAGATTCCTTCCATCTATACTAGGACAACATTGAGATTGTGCACTAATCCAATATGTTAGCAAATATGTTTCATTCTAGATAAGTAGCAATGGAGAGTTGTATAGCACCATGGGATGCTTACCCATCACATGCATATTAGTAGTATACTGTCATTAATGCAAACATTCTATCATGCATAATACATCAACTAAATATAAACAAATGCATAACAAAACAATATCATGAAATGGAAATTGAATACTTATCTTTATTTTTTTAGTGGGTAGACTCCTTCTTTCAGCTTCATCATCTTCTTCATTCACAACAAAAACATTTATTATCCCAATGCTCAAGATGGATAAGAGGCTCTTCAAGAATTGAGTTCTTCATATTCCTCATTGCTTGAGGTTTCTTCTTTGAATCATGAAATCTTGACCTTCAGTTGCTCCCATCTTCTTTTCTCTTATTATGAGTCGAGCTTCATCTTGTTTGTACTCTTCCCAGAGTTTGCTGAAAGTAATCACTTCCTTCTGGCACACATTCCTCGAATTAATGAATCCCATGATCCTAGGAGGCCATTCAAGGTGGTTATCACAACTTCTTCATTCTCCACTTCTTCTTTTACTGCTTCAAGAGTTATTTGATTTGAGAGACCCTCGTAAAGTATGACTATATGGTCTCTGCATTATGGATCTTCACATTCTTCAATTGGTTTCTCAAAGTCATATTTCGATTTATGTTCTTTCCTTCAAATAGCTTGGTCAAGGAATCAAACATGTCTTTCGGTGTCTTTAAGTAAGAAACTTGTGGTATCAGGTGATCCTCTATTGAATCAGTAATGATCTTCTTGGCCTTGCCCAAGTTCGTCTTGTGTAAGTATTTTAGCCTCATCTCCCTCTGGAACTCAAACCTCTTTACTTATGTAGGTGTTTAATTCATTTCCTTCAAGAAATAGTGAGATCCTATACTTCCATGCTTGGAATTTTTCAACCTCACCAAGCTTGTCATCAAGCTGGTGTGATTAGTCATCTTGAAATGAGAACCTCAACTGTAAATAGAAAAAGATTAGATCTTGCCGATTTGAGGTGTCCATCTTGGTTTTGAAGCTGGATAATCTAGGGTTTTTCAAAGAAACCCTAATTTTCAAAACTTAGAATCTTTCAGATCTAATTGGATAGAAAGATAGAACTATTCAAGGTGAGCTGTCCAATGTACTCCTTTTATGAAAACAGTGGAGGGAAGCTCCCAGAATAAGAAGCTCCAGTTTACTAATTTATTCTATGTCTAAAATTTCGTACTTAGGTAGACTCATCTATCCTTGTTCCAAAACCATAGGTTTCATCAGCATTGGTTTCACCAATTGGGACTTATAAGCATTTTCCCAAGGTGACCTGTTTCAGAACTATTCACCATAGTGAAGCTGTACGTACTGCCATGTGTCACTGTTTGAGATTCTGAGTCTAAAATTTTTATCACAGAAATTATATTCCATTCCTTTTCTGGAACATATTCATATATTTCATTTGGACCTTTGTAGCCTGAGATATAGCAATTCTCCCTAGGTCTCCTATTTGGGAAGGAATCCTGGGAGAGGCTAGAACCCTAACTTCAAGGAATCATATCTCCTAGAATATAGAAAATATGAGGATGAAACTTGGATACAGTGTACATAAGGAATTTATCTTCGACCTGTGAAAGTTTTAGTACTTGATCCTTCTCCAATATAGAGGTATAGAGAATCTACCAAAACTATCAGTTTTAGTATTTTAGAGTTTTTTAGGCCTGGGGTCAAACTAGGGTTTGACTTTCCTGGAGTTTCACCCAACCAAAAATATCGAACTAGGTCTCTAAAATTCAATTTTGATGAGGAGAGAAATCCTATGCTGGGCTCACTCAAAAATTCCTTTTATGTAAAAATCCTTAATTTCCCACACCAAAAACTGAAAATGCTCGGAATCAAATTCTGCTTCGACAGAAAGATGTGCCCTTCAATGGAGAGTTATCCTAGCCTTCTTTTGCTGATGGATTATGAAGAGAGACCCAAAAAGTAAGAATCCCTAGCTTCCATAGCTGCACAATGTCTTCTTCCCAGGTTATATCTGATACCATGTTAGACTTTTATCACTTAAGCAATATAATCTTAGGATCTTATCTGAGAGAACAACATGCACACAATAAACAAAAGAGACAAGAGACACAAAGAATTTTCCTCGAGGAAATCATAAAGGAGAAAACACCACACCTTCCTCAGAGATATAATGAGCACTGATGGCAACAATAAAACCCAAAGACAAAAAATATGATCTCCAACAGTTGTTCTCTCTCTCTCTCTCTCTCACTTGAGAGATCTTCTCCTTTCTCACTCATGCGCTCCAGTGAGTGAGTGTGTGTGTGTTATGTGTATAAATGAGGAGAGCCTCACTTCTATTTATATTCTTCCATTCACTTTATGTCCACTCGAACATGTCGGCCTCACTTAACAATTACTTACAAGGGCCGAATTCTCTAGGAGAGTCTAATAACCCTAGTGCCCCACAACTGTGGGGATTTTTCCCTCCGATCAACAAGAAGGATTAACCTTGACTCAATTGTGGGGACTATTTCCCCGACTTACAATGGAGGGTTAACCTCAATGACTTTACATGAATTTTTTACATTATTGAATCTCCCGATCGAAACATTGGGGCATGAAATGACTCAATTACATTATAGATACTTCCCAGAATAAACATCAGGGTACAATACATAAGATATACAAGTGAATACATTCCGAAGTTACAAATACATCAACAGTCAATGAGTGCCAAGGTACCTGAGTACATCTTGCAAAGTGCGAATAGATGTGCTTATGTCGAGCCACCTGCAAGATCTGACGATCAAGGGGCATTGATGTGTTCCCATGATTGTCAGCAAGAGAACTTGCCATTAAGGCATGCAAGCCTCTAGGTACTCAACATGAACGCTACTCTATATCCCAGATAAGGTGCTGAGGTTGATAGGGAAAGACTTGTTGAAAGGTGAGCCTTAAGGATTCCCACATCAATCAACGCGAGTTGGTACAAAAAGATTGGTAGGACTATAAGTGAAAATATCTCACAGTCAAGCAGTGGATATGGAAAGGCTATGTAGTCATGGAAAAGGAGCTAGTTTTATTCAGAAGGAAAACTGGAATGAAAAAAGAAGGAAAAATGAACTAAAAAAGATAAAGGGATGTATGCAATTTAGAAAAATAAGCATGTGTGGAGTCATGATAATTAAGGAAATGAAATAGTGGACTCCGGTATGGATGACTAATGTGCCTTGAAGGATAAATGTGGGTAAAAATTCATGACGCAAAAGGGTTTATGAATGGTTTGTGTGTAACAATAAATGCCATAATGTTTATGATGAGTAACGGCTCCTTTAAGCTGTCTATCAAAGCATGTTTTTCAAAGGTTTTGTGATTCCTGAAAAATCACTTTAGCAGAAAATGCGATCTTCGTCTTTGAACATGAAACAAAACTTAGTACAAATTCCTGCATGAAACTTAGTAGTGAATATGTATTGAATATAGTTCCCTCTCCCCAACTGATCTGGTTGCATGTCCTCATGCAACCTAGCATGAAACTTGTGAGAAGTTCGTAAAATAAAACATATCAAGTGGAAAGAAGTACATAAGCTGCAAAGAAAATGTCAAGAATAAAATGTGTTATACCTGTTTCCGTTGCGCTCCTAGTTCGTCATTGATTGCTGCTTGAATTGACTCAAAGAAAAAAATTTTAGCATGAAAGAAACAAAAATCATTATTCCAAAGATGTTTTCAGGAAGTGTTGAGGTCCATTTGCAATTTTTCGATTGTTTTTATTTCTTTAAATATTTATATTTTTATATTTTCTTTTGTAAATTTATTTATTTATTTTTATTGATTTCTTTTTAAAAAACAAAAAGAAATAATTTTTAGAATATATAAATTTTCTATTGTTTTTGTTTTATTTTTCTAACACACAAATAAAAATGGCAAAAACACTCAAGGTTAAATTTACTTGATCTACATTCCTGGGAATTCAACATTAATGTGTCGACTCCTTTACAAAACATTTAGAATTTAAAAATTTTAATAGCTATGACACCACTATAGCAACAATGGCTTAGCTACGACAATTGGATGCAACAACTGGCTGCAACAATCAGATGTAACAGCTAGCTACGATAATCGATTGCAACAACCCGTTGCAACAACTAGCTACAACACACAAGAAAATTTTTGCGCTATGAGAAAATTGGTTTATTGCACTTTTATGGATTTTAAAATGAACTGTCGGGCTGCAACAATAGGCTATAACAACTAGCTGCAATAACCAGCTACAATAGTCGGCTATGACAACCACCTGCGACAGCCAGATGCAACACCCATTAGATCCTTCATAAACCATAGTTAGTATAAAATACATGCATATCTTCCAAATAAGTATTGATTTGGTCCTACCCACGGTTCTGAGTTATTCTCTTTATTTTTCATTGTCGTGCATGTAGTGATCATATTCTCCTTCTTGACAATGGTATCTAGGAAACTGATAACTCTTAGTAATGGTTAGAACCATTTCCTGCACGAAAAAAAAACTACAGTAAAATTCAAGAGTAATGAATTGCACATCAATGATATATCTAAATATTAGTCTGTTGGTTGATGGTATATTTATTTTTCGTAGCTGTATTATGTCAAAATTTTGTATACATAGAATAATTAAAATCTTATTCGTGATATGTCAAGCAAAAAAAAAATAAAGGGCTCTTTTTATTACGGAGCTATTCAATATTCTTTCTACTCCCGTCCTTCAATATATATGAAGAGTTCTTCTCTAATTGAAGAAAATTAGTCAGCCGTTCATCAGATATTTTATTATTTCCCTTTACCGTCCTGTGCACCAAAAGAGTTAGCCAATTGCAAAATCGCAATGAACATTTTCAATAATTATTCAATGTACACACCACTACGGAAACTAAATGCATATATCCAACACATATTCGTGCATAGAGGCATTCATCATTGAATTTTGGTTTTTAGATGGAAGCTTGTTCTGTGTGTTATAGACATTTTAAACAATTTTGTCAGAGAAAGACAAGCTCCAATAGTTTTTCAAATGCCGGTGATTTACATGCCCACTCCCATAAGAGACTCATATCTCCTATGTCATATTTGTGACAGATACGAGACTATTTATTCAATTAAAAAACGAATTCAACTCATTATTTTCTAATGAGTTTGACTATGTATCTCTCACATTGAAAATCGACCATCCTAAAATCTTGCATTTTCATGTTTAGAAAAATGAGAACTGCTCCCAAACCAAGTACAAATTTCAAAATCTGCTCACAATTCATCTAAATGAGACCATTCTGCACAAAACCCATGTGCCGTATTTTTGAAATTCATCACGTTTTTCTCACAAATTGCAGCTGAAGTTGACAACCCACAAATAGAAGTCAATTGATGAAAAATTTTGGATTGAGAATTTGTCATTGCATTTGTGAGTTGGGTATGGTCCGAGACATGAAGAATCTTGTTAAAATCACAACATTGGAAACTGTTGTTTCATAGCCTAAGTTATAATTCACTACCGAGTGTGAGAAGGATACTAGATATGATTCGAACTTACTTAAGTGTCCATTTTTAGCTTGTGTGTTACATATAAATAGATCACCAATCTGTGATCCAACTGTCTAGTCGATTGAATTAAGTGAAACCTTAGCATTAGTTACCTTGATAAATAAATTTTGATGCATATTCAACAATAAGGTTGGAAACATATCTCAACGGAAATAAAATTTAGATTTGATGACAGGCTTGCTGGGCAAATTTATTCCTAATAAAATTAAAATTTATCGTAACAATATTAAAAGACAATCAAGAATAGTTACCAATTTATGATGTGGATCATATTTCTCGGTCAACCACCTAAAATTATCAATGTGAAGCTCAAATTGAACGCTAGAATCATGGAAGCAAATCCTGCTTTTAAAATATGTAAAAAGACAAGATTTATGTTTTATGTTGTCACACTCGGATTCACATCTTTCAGGAAGCTAGGAATTATCATAGGTTGGTTGTTGGGATTGGTTTTGGTTCCATACTGTGGCTCATTTAATGGACATCAAAACTCACACTTATTGTTGTGATTCGAGCCAAGATTAAATCGACCAAGACAAAATATTATTGCAGCCGTAAATTGGAATGAGAAAGGTTTTGCACAATTTTAATAATGTAATTCAATCAATCCCAATCATAGTTTCAGCTTTTATTATTATATTTTTTTCCTTGGCCCGATCTAGACACTGCACCTTTAAACGTGCAGATTTATTATCATGTTGTTTCATTGTTGTTGCAGGCTGTTCTTTAGATCAAAGGATATTTTTAAGGAATTGCATATGGATGGAGTGCACAAATACAGAAAATTTCAAAAATGGTTTGGCCTAGGCATTATTTGTAGAGTTAATTTCCAGGCAACTACAGGATGAAGGAAAAAAGATGGCTGTGACTCCAACCGATGAAAATCTTACAGGCGTGACACTGCTTCAGCTGTTGTTTCATCTCAGAGTTGCGTTTTTTCAGCTTGGAGTTGTAGTTGCTTTTCAGCATTATAATTTCAGCGATTGTTCATCTTAAAAATGAATTTTCCACATGAAATTGTAGGCTAGTTTTATTTTACAATTTGAAAACGTTTTTAGCGAATGGAGATAAATTAAAGATGAAATCAATTAAGCATGTTGAAAAACATTAATTATTCATTCCTGAAAAATTTAGAAAACATCCTACTTTCTGATCCTCATGATTGCACGAAGCACGAAGGAGGGCATACTTATTCTGAGTGAAAGAAAAAACTGAAAATAAAATCCTACCTACTCTATGCTAATTGGGGTTTAGAAAACAGTTACGTGTAGTTAAATATCCAATGTAGCCATTCATGTAACAACAATAAAAATATGTTCAGTGTTAATTTTACAAATAGATGATGACAATAAACAAAAATGTGTAAAAGTAGTTGCTGTGACTGTACATTAACTAGAAAAAAAGAAAAACTAAATTGTTCTAACCTTGTACTTGCTTAAAACCATCGTTCGATAGGGCTTTCGTAGGAATAGTTTTCACTCCTCAGATCATGCTGCAACTCATTGTTGTCCTCCTCTACCTATTGCTCGCATGATTGTTCTCCATCAAATGCACAGGATTATTCGTATGTTGATTCTTCATATGTTTCTGGAGGAGTAATTAAGCTCTCGGATTTTGTCAGGATCTCCTTTTTGAGAGAAGAGGAGATCCCTACTTTCGCAAGGATCTAAGTGAGTTGTTCCAAGCTTAAACTCATTGTTAAATCATTTTGAAAAAGGGATTCTTACAGAACACAAATCTAAATGAAAAAAAAAACACTCCTGCTCAAACAAACTAAAAAAAAACACTCTATATAGAAAACAATTACTCTTCATAGTTGCGAAAAATACACTTGTTGAAATTGAAATTCACATTTGCAGAATTGAAACACTCTTTGTAGAAATTGAAATTCACTCATTGCAGAAATTGAAATTCACACTCTAGTGTACGCTTGCAGAAAATTAATCTAACTAAACTTCAATCCATCGTGCTTCCCTGGCAACGACGCCAAAATGTTGGGCCGAATTAATGTCATTTTAATTCCATTTTAGTATTTTCCCAGCCATTTAATTTTTCAATCTGAGGTTCATAGGATTACGAAGCACATGCAAAGTATATGCAGGACTGAAGCAAAATTAAGCTAATCTAACCCCCTGTGAAACTATGACTAATCTAATCTAACCCCGCTTAAGTTGAAACAAGCAATTGCTAATCTAATTATGGAAGCTGAAACACACAGCTGAAAGTAAATTGCATAAAATAAAGACAACATATGAAGAGAAACAAGACAACACATGTGAGCTCACATTAACAGTCAAGCAATGTTAATTTACATCACAAGAATCAATAACAAATCATGAAAGCATCAAAACTAAGATTATGAACAAAAGCTAAGAATTTTCTTCTCCATATTACAAAGTCAAGACTAACTTCTACAATATACTATCGACCTAAGATCATCTAATATTAATCAAGATTAATGAAATGAAGAGAGAGCACTCTCTTTTATACATGAAGGAGATAACCATCTCATAATTAGAGATCCATTATTCTCTCAACCACTCTCAACTAATTTCCTATTATTACAAGATATGATCCCTTCAAATCCTCCACATGTCTCTCACAAATTCTCCACATGTCTCTCATAAATCCAAGATAAGATATGCCAACCAAATATACATGATCTTCTCCTTGGAATATTCTTTGAATAACTATCTCCTTGAAATGGTGGAGGAGATATTCGAGAAGTCTTTTCTTGAATTAATCCTTCACATTACAAAGCTCATCCATACTTGAGATATTAGTAAAAAACATGTTAGTTTCTAATATTTTAATCATAAATTCACTTATAATACTAAAATGAATAAAGTGGAAATAATAAGGTGAAACCCACATATATGTATGGAAATGGTATGATAAAAGGTTAATGGGACAATGAAATGTAAGTAATAGTAGAAGATTAAGTGGATGAAAATATGACATTTCCGAGTCTCAACAGTGGATGTTAATTATATCGTACATATTCTAATTGAATTTTCAATTTATTGCATCAATTCAGAACATATACTTTGTTAAGAAAATTTACATTTGTCTTGAATTTTAATGTTTATTATCGTCAAGCAGTTGGTCAAGAGTGGGATGCAATGCATTTATACATTGCAAACAATGTTAACTAGATGAAGGTATGGATTAAACGATGTAAACAATCGGGCCATGTAATATCATGGGAAGGTGTGGCTTCATTAGTAAAAGAAACATATCGCAACGGAGATACAAAACTTATGGAAAGGGAAATCGATCTAGCATATGTTTAAAACATAAAATGCCAAGAATATTAATCAATCACTCTAAATATTTTATTTTGCAAATTACATTTTAATGTGCATGTTTTTATTTTTCATGTATGGTTCCACAAATATTGAATCGTTGTGTAATCTTTTTCTGTATTGCTTGTTGTAGGTAAAACACCATAAGGCTATGGTTTGCAATGACTGTAGATATCGCATCAAAAAAATGGATGAAACAAAGAGAAAATCATATCGCAGGATATCTGCAGTCTTTGAGGTGACCGATGTTTCATCTAGAAGTGATAGAGATCCAAAACTCTCAGAAAATTGATACTATGGGTATTTGGAAGATATTCTACATTATGAATTTAAATCCTTCAGGGTAGTTCTGCTTGTTGTCAAATGGTAGATGTTACGATTGAATCAACGTGATCTCAATAGAACTATTATTGAACATGATAATGGATTTACCATGGTAAATACAAGGTTTTTTGAGCTAGGAATGGAGCCCTATGTTCTTCCAAGCCAATGTGAACATGTATTTTACTCAGAGGTTCCAAGTAAAGCATGCTAGTCATTTGTTGTGAGACATGATCCAAGGGGAAGTCCATTAAAGTATAATCTAGACGATGGTAATGAAGAGGGTACTCTGGAAGAAGAGTACAATGATGAAGAGCATGATCAACAGGAGTTAGATAATCATGATGATCCAACATAATTTGTCGAAGATTTAGTTGAATTAGATGATATAGTAGCCAATGCCCATGAAAATTATATCGACGATGACATGATGAGTATAACAAAATTAGATGACGATGATGATATGGCCAATCCTTACAATGTTCACTCTGGATCTGATGATACAGATGATAAATTGGATAAAGAAGATGATGAAATATATTGAAAGGTAAATATTTAATTAGACCTATTTTTTTATCTTATTTAAAAAAAAGGAGTTACTAACATTAATGAGATCATATATTTACAAATAGGAGAACAAACGAGGCTAAAATAATGTTCATCATCATCAACACCACCACCACCATCGTCATCATCGTCTACATCTTCATCATCATCATCATCATCATCATAGTCATCTTCATCTTCATCATTGTCATCATCATCATCATCATCATCATCTTCATCTTCATCATCATCATCATCATCATCATCATCGCCATCATCATCATCTTCATCTTCATCATCATCATCGTCATCTTCATCATCTTCATCATCATCATCATCAAGATCATCATCATCATCATCATCATCATCATCATCATCATGTTCATCATCATCATCTTTATCATCATGATCGTTGGCATCATATTCATCATCATTGTTATGTTGATCATCATCCTCATCATCATGTTCATCATAATCATCATGTTGATCATCATCGTCATCATGACCCTCATCATCATCATCATCATCTTCATCATCATCATCACAATAATCATCATAATCACCACCACCATCATCATCATGATCATGATCATCACCATCATCACCATCATTACCATCATCTTCATCATGTTGATCATCATCGTATCAATCATCATCACCATTTCGATGTTCATAATCATCGTCTTCATTATCGTGATGATGATGATCATCATCATTATCATCGTCTTCGTCATCATGACCTTCATAATCATCATCATCATCATAATCGTCATCATCATCATCAGCATCATCATGTTGATCGTCATCATCTTCATCATCATGATCATGATCATCAACATCATCATCTTGATCATCATCATCATCATCATGTTGATCATCAACGTCATCATGACCCTCATCATCATCATCATTGTCTTCATCATCATCATCACACTAATCATCATAATCATCGTAATCATCGTAATCATCATAATGATCATAATGATGATGATCATCATCATACTCATCATAATCATCGTAATCATTGACAACATTATCATCATCATCATCATCATCATCATCATCATCATCGTCATATTCATCATCATCATCACTGCCATCACCATCATCACCATCATCTTCATCATGTTGATCATCATCGTATTCATCATCATGATGATCATCATTATCATCATAGTCATGTCGATGTTCATCATCATCATCTTCATCATCATGACCCTCACCATCTTCATCATCATCATCGCCATCATCATCATCATCATGTTGATTTTCATTGTCTTCATGATCCTGATCATGATCATCTTTATCATGATGTTCATCATCATCGTCTTGATCATCATGATCATCACCATCATCTTCATCATCATCATCATGTTGATAATCATCGTCATCATCATGTCCATCATAATCATCATGTTGATCATCATCTTCATTATCTTCATCATCTCATCGTAATAATCATCTTAATCACCATCATCACCATCATCTTCATCATGTTGATCATCATCAAGATAATCATCATCATGATCATCATTATCATCATCATCATGTCGATGTTCATCATCATCGTCTTCATCATCGTGATGATGATCATCATTGTCTTCATCATCATGACCCTCATCATCATCGTCATCATCATTGTCATCATAATGTTGATCGTCATTTTCTTCATCATTATGATCATCATCGTCGTCGTCATGATCATCACCATCATGCACATCATCATCATCGTCATCATGACCCTTATGATCATGATCATGATCATCACAATAATCATCATAATCATCATAATCATCATCATCATCATCATCATCATCATCATCATCATCATCATCATCATCATCATCATCATCATCATCATCATCATCATTGTAATCATCGACATCATCATCATATTCATCTTCATCATCATCATCGTCATCGTCATCTTCATCATCATCATATTCATCACCATCATCACCATCATCACCATCATCACCATCATCACCATCATCTTCATCATGTTGATCATCATCGTATTCATCATCATGATAATCATCACCATGATCATCATTATTATCATGATGATGATGATGACGATCATCATCATCATCTTCATCATCATGACCACCACCACCACCATCATCATCATCATCATCATCATCATCATCAACATTGTCATCATCATCATCATCATGTTGATCATCATCGTCTTCATCATCATGATCATCATTATCATGATGTTCATCATCATCGTCTTGATCATCATGATCATCGTCGTCATGATCATCACCATCATGCACATCATCATGATCATGTACTTGATCATCATCATCATCATCATGTTGATCATCATCATCATCATCGTCTTCATCATCATGATGTTCATCATCATGATGTTCATCATCATCATCACAATAATCATCATAATCATAATCATCGTAATCATCCTAATCACCATCGTCGTCATCATCATCATCATCATCATAATCATCGTAATCATTGACATCATCATCATCTTCATCATCATAATCATCATAATCATCATAATCATTGACATCATCATCATCTTCATCTTCATCATCATCATCATCGTCATCTTCATCATCATCATCACCATCATCACCATCATCACCATCATGTTGATCATCATCGTATTCATCATCACGATAATCATCATCATGATCATCATTATCATCATTATCATCATCATCATGTCGATGTTCATTATCATCGTCTTCATCATCGTGATGGTGATGATGATGATGATAATGATCATCAACATCATCGTATTCATCATCATCTACCTCATCATCATTATCATTGTCATCATCATGTTGATCGTCATCATCTTCATCATCAAGATCATCATCATCAACATCATCATCATTATCATGATGTTCATCATCATCGTCTTCATCATCATGATGTTCATCATCATCGTCTTCATCATCATGATGTTCATCATAATCGTCTTCATCATCATCATAATGATCATCACCATCATCTTCTTCATCATCATCATGTTGATCAGCATCGTCATCATCATGTTCATCATCATCATCATCATCATGACCCTCATTACCATCATCATCATCGTATTCATCATCATGATGTTCATCATCATCATCACAATCATCATCATCATCATCATCATCATAATCATCATAATTAGTTTCCGCTCTATTAGGAATTCCATAAAGATCCAATATTTCTTTCATTTGATTAGTTTCCATTTCACTTCCATTGATAAAAAAACTGAACATCATAAATGAAAATGAATGTGTTAATAATAAATATCTCCTCATTTAGACACCAAATATTATGGCTTCCTTGATAGCCTTATTAAGCCCTTCAACCACTAGAAGAAAATAAAAGGGGATAAAGGAATCCATGTCTTAAAACTTTGGTCGACTTTAAAAAGTTTGAATCCAAGCTATTTATTGAGATATCAAAATAAACAAAAGAGACATATCCCATACTCTATATCACAACTAGATAACTAAATTTAACATAAGCATGATCTAAGATAAAGTCAACTAGTATTGTCATATTCCTTTGACGGATAAAATTTCACGACTACAACTTGGCAATTTCTTAATTTTAATCTAATGTGAATGTATTCTTGAGTTTCTCCTATTGCCTCATATATTTGTCTTTCATCCAAGAACCCAAATTGTTCCTGGGATATGCCATTAGAGAACATCTTTTTGACCTTGAAGGTAAGAATTTTTGAGATTATTTTATATAGACAATTACATAAAGAAACGTGTTAGAATATATCAAAGGAATAATGTTTGTCCTTTTTGTAATTAAAACAAAAAAACATTTAAATAACTTGAAACTTTGCACGAGTTCTTTATTTTCATAGTAACCCTAATAAAATCCTCCCCCAAGAGATCATAAAAACATAAATACAATTACATAATCTACATATTTAGTCCTAAACTAATATTTTTTAAAGGATACAAGAACAATCTATAGTTCATCCTGAGACTTAATCCATAAGGATACGGTTATCCTCTTCTAAAACAAAACTAATTCGCTATAACTATTACCTCTATTATACCTCTATTAATTTTCTTATACCTCTATTATTTTTCTTTTTTATCAAGATATTAATAGGAGTATGATAAGTGTGAACCTCATTCGCTATAACTATACCATAATAACTAGATCTGATTCACTATAACTATACCATAATAACTAGATCTGATTCAATATAACTATACCATAATAACATCATTAAAAAATATATCTTACAAAGTGGTTGAGAAGTGTGAACCCTTTATAAGTGTGAAGTGAGAAGGATAAACTATGACATAGTTGAATTGAAGTGCAAGAATTAGAGGACAAGGAACTCTGAACCAAAGGATATCCCTGCGCCATTTGAGACCACATGGTAGAAGAGGAGGAGACCCACAAATTACTGAAGGAGAGAGCCCTTGTTCTTGTTCACCTAGAGGAGACCCAGTTTTGTGCCCAGTTCTATGCCCAGTTCTACGTCAAGAGGAAATAAAGACCACCGAAAAGGAGACTGAGATGTATTCAGTAAGTTAAAACATCAACCAAAAAAATTAATCTTTGAAAAATGATTCTCTGCAAAGCACATAAAAATGAAAATTGCTTAACTTCATAGAAATGCATTGCGCAGATCACTAGGGTTGTTTGACAAATGTATTAATTCCTTCACTATATAGCGAATTTCACTTTTTTTCTCTGTGATTGGGGGTTCGGAAATGCTTTGGGCATACTAGGGTTTTGAATTTCAATGTTGCGAAATAGAATGCACTTAGCTTCCCCAACAAAGCTAGGAAATTTGAGATAAAGAGGTTTCAAATTAGGCTATTTTCAGGCAAAAACAACTCAGAATCAGCAAGACAACAAGGTGAAGAAGGTCATATCATGCCAAATGATCTATAACTTGTAACCCCTACTAAGAGTATGAAAAAAATTGCACGTGGACACCTAAGGATTCATTGTAAATGAGACAACTAAATTCACAGTCCTACGAGTCTATATTTTGTAAGACAATAATACAGAAATATGTACATGAAAATTACTATAAATGTTAGAACCGGCCTCAATAGTATTTCCTTTCCTTAAAGAAAAAATAAGAGGTTAATGGTTGGAGAAATAAGAGATTAATCAACAATTATTGCGGCTAGTAGAAACAACTATTGCTCATGGTTGTACACACCTATTCCTCTAGAACCAGTAGAATAACTTGTCCAGAGATATAGATGGAAATAGACCCATTGTAGGATAGATTCCTTATCTCATCAAAAGAATAGATTGATTTTTTTATAACCTGATGTAATATATTCATGTTCCTAATCTAACTTATAGATGTCCTGATGTTGTTCCAAATTAAATACTCTAATGTGTTAGTAATGAGCCTAACCTGCTAATGTGCTGATGTTCCTAATAATAGATACAAGCGATGCGCTTAGTAAATAAAAATAGGATCATTTATGGTGTTGGCTTGAAATGCTAAGCATGATTTCTATTCCTTAGAAACTTGTAGAGGTTTCATGTTGTTTCCTGATAGAGGTATGTTGTGATGAGGTAATTTTCTGAGTCCTTAAGAGGTTATGATCCTTATTCTTTGGGAACTATGAAGAGAGGGTTTTCCTTTTTTGATTTCCTTGTAACACTTGATTTTTCTTGACCTTACCAAGAACACTTCATATTTATTTACCCCGACATACACTTTCTTGGAATTACTAAAAAACAAATTAGGGAAAAATTAGGATGGGACTAAGTTTCTTGCATTCCTAATAGTCCAGAGATTTGGAAATGTGAGGACATGTCTTCAAATTATATCAGCAACACCAGCATACAGAGGATGGATGAACATCCCCACGTCCATCTTCATTATTACCAAAATAAAAGGAGACCCTTAACAAGATACTAGCCCCAATTTAACCAAACCATCCCAATAATCAATTTAAAACCCTAATATAACTCAAGCCTCTAACCCAAACATGGATGTGTTATATGAATGGGAACCTTGGTCACAAAGAGTCAAATTTAGGATTAGTGGGAGAAGAAATTTGAATATTTCATCCTACAAGAAGTAAGTTGTAGGGTTGGAATACCATAAAGCTTGAAGTGTATGTCTTGTTTAGAGGACATGTATTAGGAAAATAAAAATTTGTTTGGTGTAACTTTTCACTAAGCCTATATAAGTTTCTTAAGAGGCTTGAAAAAACCCATAATATCAGTATTGGAGGAAGAAACATGTTTCCTACATTGTTGCAGACCTAGTTACTTTGAACCATTTGGATCATTAACTGAATTGAGATGTTGAATTCTTGGTTTAGAACACAATTAATATGTACATTGTAGAATTTGTAGTAGAGAATAGCTAGTCATTTTCAAAGGAAGAATAAAACATCAATAAAGGGATATAGAGGAGGATTATTAGAGAGATCCCAATTTGGATTAAGGTTTATATGGTGGAAGTAGTATTTAGTTTATTAGCACAAATTTCTAATAGTTAGTAATAACTATGAGACATTTATAACATAATTAATAGTGCTGAGATATGAATTTCACAACCCAATATGGAGGGTATTGTATCATCAATCCATCCATATGTTCATGGATGATAAATTTTCATAGTGTTTAGTTCTTACAGTCACTGATATAGGCCAAAAACAAGGTGTTGAACCTAATGGATTAGGATATGGAAATGTCCCTCAAGGTATTTTGTTTATGACTGATCAACTTATGCATGCATAAATCTAGACATCTCTTATCATGGATAAAGAAATGATTTCTTCCTCAAATATCATAATATATGGGGTATATAAAGATAAAATGTTCCTTTGTGTGCATCTTCTTAGGATGCCACAACTAACTTATTTTCTATATTTGTTGTATGTGGTGATCTAAATTGGACCACAAGTGAACAAACCTTAACTCGTTGTGCAGAATATTGAGATCATGTGACAAATGGCATTGAATGTAGTTGGGACAACATTGATAACATCTTGCAGCTGCATCAAATTCTCATAATGGAAGGCCATCTCCTTTTCTGAGAGGAGGAGGTGGCCATGGGTTTATAGTGAGTACTTAAAGGGAGGTAGGTGCTTAGTAAAAATGCTAATACAATAAAGGAGTGAAGATCCTTAGAGACCCAACATTGAATGTGTCCAGATGGTACTAGGGAAGCAATCCTCTTTGAGGAGAAAATGGCCAAATATGGGTCTTCGAATGATTTAATCTCACTAGTAACCTTGTTAATGTAGGAATTGAATCATATTTGGGTCTCCATTTCACATCCCTATCCAAAAAAATACAATTCTAGACCATCATAGAGTCTTAATGCTTGTTGTGACTTCTGATCCCAAATGGAATCCTTAGTTCTACCACTCTTATTTCTTACACAAAATCTATGATCTAGGGCATTAATGTCCACGTTTATCACTTACATATTATAAGTATCCAAAACTGATTTATCAATGTATTTTATATGTTTTTCAAAGGACTATGTCAGCACTGGTTATATTGGAAGTAAACTCATGACGTTAAGCAACCTTACCTAAACCTTTTTTGCACACAATTTGTTGGGCATATCATTTCTAATTGACTACACTTTGGAGTAGATCATGAGATTAAGCTTTATTTTATGAATAAATGTATGTTGTACAGTCACATATTTCTAGTTCACTGTGTATAGATTGCACTACCTTCATTGCTCAGGTGTGAAAGAATGTTTTCCTGAAAGATGAGTATCATTTCTCTCTAAATTTGTTCAGGTAAACTTACCATTTGAAGCCTTACTATACTATAGCTTCATATACTAGTTTCCGAGCCATCTACTGAATTGGTTGGTTGTTATTTTATTTGTGCATGTGCTAGCCACTTTTCGGTATGCTAAAAATATGATATGTTGGACTAAATCTTATTGATATGTATTGCTAAAATTCATTGGGATGCTTGCTGAGAAGACATACTTATTTGAGCACACAGAGGCATAGACTACTGGCATACTATCATATTTCTCAGTATAAATATAAAAAATTAAATTCCTTTTCCACCACATACTACTCCCAAGCAATCTTAGCAACTTTGGCTTCCAAGCTAGCCTTCTCATACCTCAAAATACATTGGATTACCCCACTTATAATCACATGCATCATTAAGATGTATGTGGTAACATAAACTACAAAATGGCTTGAGATCAACACATTCTTGTTATTTTTGGAAGAAAATAACTAACTGTGGTTGGAAAACATGTCCAAACCCACAAATTTGTCTAAATTGCATGGGGAGTAGGCTCCCTTGGCTCCAAGTAGTCAAACAATTAGGATTTATTAAAGTTTCCATCATTTTACATACCTATAAATAGATGTGTGCACTACATATATACAATTTTTCTCATTAAATTTTAAATACCATATAACTTGTTAGTTTTGGATTGATCTTTTTTTTCATCATAGTACTCATAGTAATGGTTGCAACTTCGAGACTCTATTTTAAATACTAGGAGATACATCTTTCATGATATTAAAATAGGTCTCATTGACGGCTAAATATACCAAAACTTTGGTTCGCATAGGATACAAGAATTTGTTGGTCTTTCACATACTTTACTCACTCATCTACATTAATTCAATGTCTGCTTCAAGTAGCTCTTCAAACAACTTCAATATTTTTCTTAATCCATCCATAAGCATTTTCAGTTCATCATTGGGATGCTAGGACTCTTTAGGATTGTCTAAGACTATCCAAATAATGACTATACGTTCAATTCTCTTCACCACATGTCTCTTCTTATAATGAAGGTCAATTCAATGAGAATGTTGCTTCAAAACCATAGTTTTTCTCTTAGTTCTATGAACTAGAGACTCATCATTGACATCCATGACTCAAGAAGTTATCCAAATAATGTACAAATATGTCCTCAAGATTTAAAGATAATCGAAGAACTTCCCATAAACATGTTTTTTATTCAAACCAAATATGCTCTTGGATTGAATCAATGTTGTCTCAAATACTCTGCTTCTAACTCAAATGTAAATTTGTTTTATACCCAGTCACAATGAGTAAAATTCTTTTCTCAAACTAAAACAAAATTTTTCCACAGTGTCTGTTCAAAGCCTCATCTTCCTATTTAATTATGGAATTCTCTTCAAAATTTTTGCTTCCTTCTCATATCCCTTACCAAATTATTCCAAGATAACCTTCTTCAAGAATAGTTCATCAAGATAGACTTACAATCAGGTCTAAATCATCCTTTTGACAATCCACAAAAAATGTGGTTAAAAGGATCTCAATCCATCCTTCAATTTCCTTTTTAACATCCCTTCACATGTCTTGGAATTCATCCTCAACAAACAGGTATTTGCATAGTTTTAACCACAGTTGCCAAATATTCATAAGGTCAACAAAATAAACCACAATTCAGTTCAATAGGAATCCCCTATATCATTCTCAAATGAGCTTAATATTAGTTCATAATTAATACTAATAGGATTCATACATAATAGTTATCAATTTGTCTTTGTTACCGGTATATACACAATCTTAAGACTAGAAAACCTTGACCTCTTGAAGGTTTGATCTTATGTCCTTAATAAAAAACATAAAAAGTACAAGAAATATAATCCATGGTCCACTAAACATTCATAGAAGGAATCCATGTAAAAATTAATCCTTGTCTAATGGGAACCAAAACAAATAGTACTAAACCTACTTAATCATAACAAGATCTTTGTCTTCATTTATCCCTAGTCTGTACTCTTTATTCTTTACCTTCTTTCTTTGCTTCCTTTCTTTCCCCTCGTTACCCCATTTCAGAGTATATTTCCTCCTTTCTTTCAGACCAAGATAGAAGGGTGTTTTTGGCACATAATTCGAGGATATGTTGTAAAATTCATAGAAGCTTGAGATTGGCATGAATTTCCAGAATTTGGATGCACAATATTCAATGCATTGAATTTTTCTTTTGCGGTTTGAGATAAGTGCATACTGATGTTGTATTATTTTGCTGAAGATATTATAAAAATTTCTCTCAAAAATGTTTTCCCTTTGTGGGTTTTTCCTAGGAAATTTTCCAAAAATATGATTTCTAAATTTTTTCATGTGTGTGACTGTCAGTAATTTTCTGCTTCATATATTAGTGAAATTTTCTAGTTTTGCATGTACAAGTAATAAATCCATTTGTATCTTATGCATTTTACCAAAGGTTATTTTTATTAGTTGATTACACCCAGATCAGTGCAGTTAATCCCACAACTTGGGCGAGTGTCAGGTGACTCATTAAGTCTTCCTATTTGTGTGTACGTACCTTTGTGCAATAGAGCATTGAATTTAGACAATGTATTGGGTGCATTGGATGTGTACACTAGCATATACCCATTTAAACCTAGGTCAGATGTGTAACTTAGGGTTGTGAAGATCGAGGATGTGTCTCTCGACTTGACAACTTCGCACAAAATATACAACCTCGAGGGGAAAATTGGACCTAGAGTTAGAGATGAACCTATGCTAATTTTAGGTCATGCCTAGAGATTCAATAAATAATATTAAACCTAAGAATGGGGTGATCCATCAATTCTTTGTAATTCTATGTGTGCATTTAGTATCGTTGTATTAAATCTAGACAATAAATTAGCAATAGAAGGTCAGTTCTAATTAGACTAGGATTGATCCATACATCCTATGTGTTTGTGTGTACATTAAATCTATAGAATTTAGATAATGCATTGGATGCATTGAGTTTGAAAAAATGGCCTATATGTATAATATTGGGACAAAATACATAACCTTGGGAAACCTCAAGATGCATACCATACTAAGGTTAAGATAGATCTATGTTAGTGAAGTTTGTTGAAGATATTTGTGTATGTGTTAGTTAAGACATAATTTTTGCATGGTTAGTATGTGTACCGACATTTGAAACAAAACCAAAAGTGAAAAACAACAAGTAAATCCACTAGGAATAAGTGTTTAAGTCTTACCTTTTGCAACACCATGTGCAATCCTTAATCTGGCAAGCCAATTGAGTACCCTTCCAGATTTTGCATCAAGAAACTGCAATATATTTCCTTTGGGTGCAAAATCATACACAAGAAATCACTCACCTCGTCCTTTGGAACATAAAAATCCACTTAACATAACCACATTTTCATGCCGAAGTAATGATAAAGTATTGAGATCCGTTTGGAATTCCAATTTCTTTGTATTGCAACTCATCTTACTTATGCTTTTTATGACCAAAAAATACTTGTGTCTCAATACCCCCTTGTAAGAAACACGATAGTTGTTTTTTCCCAATAGATTATTTTTAGAGAAATACTATGTTGCAGATTCAATTTCTTTAAGGTTAAAAATAAATCTCTAGAAGCATTCACATCATGTTCCTTCATCTTCCAAAGGATTTCAACCATTTGATTACTCAAGACAAATTAATGGAGTGATATATTTCCTTCAAAAATCCTTTAATTATCAGTAATTAGTCTATTGTTTGTTGTCTCATAAGAAATGCTAATATTCTATTTTTGTCTTCAAAACCATGAGAATCTGAAAATGATTTCCATTGTTGCTTCACATATCAAAGAAATCACACCCAAAACAATCGAAATTCTTAGTGTTTTAAAGGTTTTGGATCAATTTTGGCAACTTCTTGAGAAATCTACAGATCCTAGAATCTTCCGCAATGGAAGTACAATTGAGTCTCTAGGATATTTGACAGTGAAATTTGGTTCCTATGATCCAAGAGGTTCTGGCCTTACTTATGGAAAAATATAATTATAGATTGCAATCCCAACAAACTACTCTACACATATATTTTAATTGTTTACATACCTAAATCCTTCTTGTATTTGTTTAAAACATGCAAAATACAAGAGAAATCACACTATATCAACCCATTTTTGGCATAAAAATATCATAATTTGCATTGATGATTAAGGTTTATGATGATTATTTGCAATTTACATTGATGAGTTATATGCACACATCAAGGAGAACAACTATGATGATGATGATTGATCTAAATTATGTCCTTGTTGCACAAAATAAAAAATACACATATAGGTGTCAAATTCACAAGCCCTAGATTCAACATGAGATCCACTTCCCAACACAAAATCAATAAGGGGTAGGCATTTCTTTCAATGCTTGAGCACGAATGTTTATATTTTCATTTAAATATTGCCTATCAAAGATCAATCTCTTTAACAGAGCCCCCACCTGTACCATCAATTTCATGATAATGTGGTTGACCCCTCAAAATCCCTGTATACTCCACTAGAGTAGATAATGGTGCTTGAACTACATTTCCAGTGGAGAAATTCATGCCATACCTTCTAGAGCCATTGTTCCTAAACCCTTCGCTGCTCGTACTAGAAGTTTCCATTTAAATTAGGACCTCAAATTGGGGCTTATTTGTTAAAATCACGGGACCTCAACTTAGGGTTTGGTAGATACAATGTCTAAATCTAAAAGGCCTCCATGGGCCTCCCAACCTGGGTGTCACTTGTACAAGTTTTAGATCAGCATAAAAATCTAGTTTGTTTTTAAACAAGTGTTCAGCCTTGACGATCCACATCTACCATATGAAGGATTTGTTCAACATTATTAAGTACCATTACTTGAAAAATGTTCTTCAATGACTAAAAATGATCATGCTTGATGACAAAAAGAGGTATAGTCCAAAGAGTAACATCTGAGATGTGTGCACTGAGTTATTCGGTTCATTGGATATAGGGGTAAACACTAAAACTAGGAAGCATAAAACCATGCATAAATATATGATCTTTGTAGACACTTGTGTAAATATCAAGAAAATAGTTAATGACAAAATGAATAGATAAGGATTGAATTATTCGGTTCATTGGATATAGGGGTTGAATCTACTATTAAACATTTGTTACAATTTTATAAGATTTAGTTTAGGAGTTTGTTGTGATGAGATGGAAGTTTATCTAATTTATATGTAAGCCTACAGGTATAGAGTAAGGATAGAGGAGTGGCCAAGAAAATGAATAATCGGGAAAATGTAAAGTGGATAAGTGACCTAGAAGTTGTGTGATAAGGTTAGTGTAGTGATAGAATCTCTTAGAATGTGAACTCATCTATAAAGGTTGGAGAAAGTAATGCATTTCATCAGATATTCGACATATATGCTATACTGCCGACATCTTCGATTCATTTGCTATAAGACTTTAGCCATGTCTACAGGGAGCACAATATGAGTGCAAACCGTTTATCCAAGGAAGCATTGAATATTAAGGATGGCATCCTCTCCTTCTTGTAACTTTTAGAAGGAGAAATCATTGAGGAAGGCATGATACAATTAATTTAAGAGATTTTTTATTTCTGTGGCATAGTATTTTTTGATTCTTTCTACTATGGGATACATCCGCATATTTCATTTTTTATCTAGGGATATAGAGTTTGTTTTCATCCCCTCGGGGGTGTGTTTTATCCACCCTCGATGCCTCCTTGGATAAGCTGTTTGGGATCCTTATGTTCTCCATGTGGTATTTCTACTTCAGTCAGCTTGGGATTGTGGGTTTCATCCCTCCACTTGGGAAATTTTTTGATACTTATCATCTCCACTCATTAATGGACTAACTTATTTTCAAGACTATGTAAAAAGTTACATTTTATTCACTATTGAATATCATGGAACACCTCTTTTTCCTCTGAAAAAAAGAGAATATTTTCAAATGATTTTATCACATATATTGAGATCAGTAAAATAGGTCTTTGATATTTTTGGGTGAGGAAACAAACTAAATTAAAATAGTCACACCTAAGAATATTGTAAAAAACATAGTTTGTATTTTGAGATAAATTGGCTGAAGTATTTTCTATGGAATGACTTGTTATCTATATCGTATTAAAGGACTATGTGATGGAATGTTATACTAAGGAATTATTGATATTATTCAGGATAATGATATCACCATTATGTCATGTTTATAAGTCTTTCCAATTTTTTTGCTGGTTTTCACTATTATTTGCCAAATTTTTTTCTAGCCATGGTGCAGGTAGAACTAAACAGGTATTTTTCAGACCTGTCTTCGTCCAACGAAGGGATTTCAGGAAGGCTAGATGAAAGTGAGACATACAGTAGGTCTACAAGGGATATATAAACTAGATGTCATAAGATCAGAAGAAAATTCAATAAACGCATGGAATTTTTTTTCAGAAGAGGGGGGTCATGTTCTTATGATGATGAGACAATAGGAGACATCGAGGTTCCCTTAAGGTACAAACACCTAGTGAAAAAATGGGTACCTAGGAATCTTCCCCAAGTAAACATTGATTTTTGTGTGAATGAGAGGATATATAGAATTGCGTCGTTGTTATTACATGGAATGGGGTTGTTTTGCATGGATGGCATAAAGGTTGGATACGACAGATGTACATAATTGATGGAGTATGTTGGACCCTCTTACAACTACAATGATTGGATACTCCTGGTCCAATATACACAAAGTATGCATAAATATGGGTTGTCAACACATTATATACAACTGAAAGACAAAGATCAAAATAAAGGAGCAATGTTGTACATTAACGGAAGGCCAAAAATAACTAGGAATATTGTAGGGTTTATAAATAGTACACAACCAGGATCTACACTTAAGAATCCCAACTACATATTTGAGGTGCGTGAATGGAACCATGTCTTTGTATGTGCCATTAAATCAATAGTTGTTGGGGAATAACTGCTTATTAATTAAAATTTGAATCGAGTAGATACAAACACGGTTAGTATGGATTTTGTACATCCAACAATTTACCCAACCTCTTGTTAATTATTTTAACATCTTTAGTATTTTTTGTTAGCATATAATTATAATTTTTTGTTAAATTTTCTATGTTGAATTCATAGGGGTGATGGGGGTGCATCACCCCAACAAGAGGGTGAGAGGAGTACACGATTCACGAGGCAACATGTATACATAAAAATGTTATGTTTTAATATTTTTTAATGAGTTTTTTGGTTTCGTTAGGTAATTTAAAGTATCTTTTTGATGTAGGGTTCTTTTAGCCAGGGAACATCCCTCATAGTTGATGTTATTAGACCTACCTCAAGGCAGTAGGCATACATCAAAATTTCCATTGTAAAAATTTAGGAAGGATGAACAGATATATTGCTATGTATTTTTAGTAGTATATTCAGTTCGTTTATATAATCTTATGTATTTTCCATGTAGAGTGTTGATCAGGGAAGCCAACCGACATCTAATCAGACGACTGCAGCATCGGGGAAACAAGTAAACATGAATGTAATTCTACATTTTAAATACTGTACACATGTGTAAAATTGTACACATGTATAACGTGTAGCATAATGCTTATTTTCTTATGTATTTTTTCATTTTTATGTTTGTGTTCATTATGATAATGTTGTCTACTTTTTTTGTAGGTTGATGATCGGGGAAAGTCCCCAGCTGTTGATCAGACGAATGGAGCCTTGAGGGAACATGTAAACCTAAATGTAATTCTACATTCTAAATACTTCAAAATTGTACACATATAAAACATGTAGCATAATGTTTATTTTGTTATGTATTTTGGAGTTTTTACATATTGCGTTCATTATGATAATGTTCTATACATTTTTTGCAGGTGGATGATCGAGGAAAGTCCCCAGCTGTTGATCAGACCACACCCTCATCTAGGCATCAGATAAACCTAGATGTAATTATAGGAATCTATCATGATAGACAATTTTTGTTAATACAATTTTTTGGGTAGACTATTGCTTCAAAACCTAAGCAATGTTTTATATATTGCTGTTGTAGACAGGAAATTCGGTTTATGAAACACCAACTCAGCAGTATTTACAGTTTGATGTCTACCAGTTGATGAAAGATATGGAAATTAGTATGTCTGTAGACCCATTTAAGGTGCTATAGAAGACCATGGAAAAAAAATGAGGAACTGGTTCTTCTGTAATTGATAGTTCCACAAACAAAAGTGATCAAATCAAAGATTCAATTGTTGATCCAGAGATGTCGACAATTGAAAGTAAGTTCCAAAATAATAATGTAAACTCATTTAGAACTTTATATGATATTGAACTTAAATATAATGGTTTGTATTTACAGGAAATTATGCAGTTTAACACTGGTGGTGAAGGCATTGTTGGTCCCAGTGACCAAACCACTCCATGTACACCACATACTGCTCCCTTTTTTTCAATTGAAAAATTGACAACACGCTCTATGACACCCCTGAGGCCAGCAGAGGGTACATCCGATGCTGACCGACCCACAACAGATGTTGTAGAAGAAGGGGTGGATGCAGGGTTTGATACTAATGTTGATGCTAAAGCAACATTTCATGGATCTTCTTGTGTCACTAGCACTGGTTCAATAGTGACAACATTTTTGGTGAACGATGAAATTGTTCCAATAAAGATAGAGAAGATTCTAGGTAATTATGGATTGTTCAATTTAGCTTTTATACTTTGTTTATAATATATCGATAATTTTTTTTAATGTTGACTAATGATGGAATTATTGTTTTGTAGGAAATGATGTATTTTATAAAAGTATAAATTATTTGTCCTTGGAGATATTCGGGCCCACCATCCGCACAAGGTGGAATAGAAAACCAAAATATTTGAGGGATGAGATGACTAATCCGCTAGTCGGTCTATTTGAAAAAGATACCTTTGATACATCAAAGGTCCTACATAAGGCTGGAAAACATGTAAAGATTCAACTGAGACCAATATATGGTTCACCTAGAAAATAACCCTAGGTATGAGCACCCTCCGATGATTCCATTAAGGGAGTGGAAAGCGTTAGTGGAATATGAAAAAGAGAAGGGCCTGAAAGCAGGAAAGATACCATTAGAAACAAGGAGGTATGCAATACATTCCACAATGTAATGGTAAGCCTTATTATTTTTAAATGTTATATCGAATTTGGAACATCGACTAACGCAATTCAACACTTTATTAGGCTGTCAGACACATCAAAGGCCACCAAGGAAAGACTAGAAAAAATTGGTCAACCCAATCTTGGGCTTGGTGGTTATTCTAATTTGGTGTCCCGAGTTGTAAGTATCAAAAATCCGATACTACATCGAAATGATATATAGAAAATTATTTTCGTTTTATTCTGGAAAAAAATGTAAAATGAATGACATCATGCAAATATGTAGGTCGACCGATTCAAAGAATTTCCCACTAAGGAAGACATGAATTTTGGATTCAAACACGGCTTTGAAGCCATTGTTGAATGCCGAAGAAGATTGTCTGGGCATACTACATGATCTTATGCTGATCCATCTGGTGCACAGGTATATAAAAACTATATAGTTTAATGAAAATTTATTAATTCTCATGCAATTTATTCGTTATAAAAAATGAACATAAATTATTTATTCTGGTCTGGGAAGGAAAGTAATAATCCCATTAATGTCGAGGATGTACACCAGCCAGTCAAAGATCATGCTTCGACTCCTGGAAATTTAATTTATTAATATGCTATTGTTTTGTATAGATAATTACAGATGATGAACAATAATTTTAATTCTCCACAATTCAACTGAAGATCATGTAGATGCAGGTAACATTGAACAGGTTGAGCCTATATAGGATAATGATGAACATGCTGATGTGCCCATGACAGGTAAAAACACACCTTTGTATTTTTTTTAAATGAATTACCTGTCTTTTTAAAAACATAAAAAAATTAATGAAACAATTTTACAATATTGCAGCAATTCCGAGCCCCTCGTCGAAAGTTCAACCTTGTGAGCAGTCTACTAGGGAGACTGTAATGAACATAAAATAAGATTATAATTAAATAATTAAATAATTAAATCATTTATAGTTAGGTTAGAATGAAAGGAGGCGTCTCCTCATCATGAATGTCCAAACCATATTTAAGGCCAAGACATCATTGTAATATTCATCATCCAATATATTATTATTATTCATATTCATTATTAAAATGATAGTTGGATTAGACTACTAACGGACCAACCGGATTCGACTACATATATTAATATTATCATATAATATTTTAAAACTTATTAATCCACTTTCTAATAAAATATTTAAATATTTATTATTTTATTTCAACACATAAATTAATTATAATCTTATTTTATGTTCATTATAGAGACCAATGAGCAGATTTTGGAATATGCGCTTCTAGCTAAATATGTAAAGAGAATAAAAGTAAAATGGAAGTGATTAAAGAAAATTTGAGTAATTCTTATTTGTAATAAAAAATTTACATGGTTTTTTCCTCTATTTCATGAATGAATGGTTAAACGAATGATTTAATGAATGGTTTAATGAATGTTTTTTTCAGGTATTGAATGATTGAATAGTTTATTGAATGATTTAATGAATGGTTGAATGAAAGTTTTATTTCATCTATTGAGTGAATTAATTTGCAGTAAATTGTTATTGGCAAGTAGATGCATTGGGTTTGGGGAATTGAGAGTGATGTGAGGGGGGAGGGGCTATGAGAGCTTCAACATTCACATGGTTGGTCCTATTCAATAGAGTATTAAATTATTCTCGAAACAGAGAGGAGTTCAATGAATGGTAAGGAAGTATACATTAAAAAAAGTTATTTGTATAATTGTATTGTTTAAATTTTATTATTGCTATTTGACTCATCCATTGAAACTTGTTACTTATAGTGCTGGGAAACATTTTCATAGTTCAGAGGCGAAAAAAAGAATTTTTGATTTCATTGATGGACTTATATATATAGTGTTGCGGCTCTCCATGTTTCCTTAGGTGATCTCTTATTACCAATTACTTTACTTGAATAGTAAAATAGTATTGTAATTTACATTGTAATAGTATTGTACTTATTTAGATTGGTTTTTTTATTTTAATAAACATGCAAATTTTTATTTGATGGGTCCTAACATGAAATTATTGCAACAGGAAAAAAATTGAAGTATGTTGAATGATGTTTTGAAAGGTAAAGAAGAATAAGATAGTGCGAAGCTCCAAAAATCAACGTATAATTATGTTTTCCTTTATTTGATTGAACTATGTATTGGGTATTTATGCATGTGCACATGTGCACATTTAGTTGATGATGATGATTACCATACATTCAGGCTAACTTTGTTCTATCTGATCTATAAACTTAACTTAATCAGTTTTATTTATCAAGTTGTTTCTATGATTGAATCACTTGGAAAAGAAACTTCTAATTTTTATGAGTTAGTAAGTTGTAGAATCTAGTCTTTTAAAAAATATTTTAAAAAATAGATCTAATGTATTTGTAGGAATTTCTACAGGATTGTTTTAAGGATGTTACATGTCTAAGTTTCCACAATTTTGATACTACCATGAACTTCAAAACTGCCCAGATTTCTTAACAAGCTTTATTTTCAGAGCTAGAGTCCCTAAACCTCCAAGAAGAGATGATTTGATGCTACTATGAACTCAAAATTGTTCATATTTGTTGTTTGGAATCTCCAGAAGCTGCTGTTGAAGTTTCAAGACATGGTCTATACACAAATACAACCAAACCTGCCTAAAAACCCTCCTTTTCATCTAAATAATGGATGATCTTTGACCCTTTGAAGTGTAATAAGTATTTAAGTAACCTATAGGAGGTGAGCTCATCATGTGTAATGTAGTTAGTTTGTTCCTCCTCCAAAATCTTGACATAATCTCACTCATGCCAAGATATTGACATTACTATCCTAGAAATAGGCTTTCCACACAAACAAAAATACTAAAAAAAGAAGTGGGGAGTGTGGGCATAAAGAAAATCATCATGTAGGAATTTTAGCATTATTTCACAAAATAATCATGCAAGTTACTTGCATGTTGTACAAACTACCATAGTTTTGTGTCTAAAATGAATTCAATACATGCGCTAAATAGTTTTCCATCACATATTCACACATCAAAGTTTCATGACTAAAACATAGGCAAGCTATGCATTACACAACTACCCACCAAACAATGATGATACATAGTTTCAAAACCAATTGATAAGAAATATTTCACACTTTGTGTATGCTATCTCACTAGACATATTTGTAATAATGTTAGACCATTATCATACTTTTCGTATCCTATGAGTTGTACAAATGTGGGTTGAATGGCCACAAATATTTGTGCAACTATTCAGTTGACAGTCTTGCAATTCAATGGAAAACCTAATGGGTATCATAAGGGTTGTATAGCCCCCTAATATATAAATGAAATGGATAAAATGAAAAGAAATTAAATAGCTCTTCCCTCATGATCTTGGAATCTAATTTGAGTTGTCAATTTGAATACAATAAGTTCCAAAACAAATGTTTCAAAAAGGATGGTAATAAAAATAGACCATGAATATGAATTTCGAAATGTTGGCTAACCTCATTTATAAAGTACCATGTCAAGGTTCGAATGGACTATTATGGATATCAGTTGATTCCTGATTTTTCATCATTAACACAAAAATCCTACTCTCATATTCTTTCATTTAGCTCACTCCATTTATTACCATCCTCAACTTCTTCTGAATCTATGCATTGGTTTTATGTTGTAATAGGTTGGTTCTCACAAAATGGGTATGAGATCCTTCTATAAGCCTTCCCACATCTATTACAACTCCACAAGAGGGTCATTTCAGGACACCCACAACATACTTTATCTCTAGAACCTTCAAATGATGCCAAATTTTTTCTGCAAAAGGTTTTCTGTTGGGGAATCTATTGTTTTTATGAAGATACAGGTGGGACTATTAATGTATCTGGTCACTTCTTCTTAGATTCAGATTCTCAAGGAATCATGGAAATTTCAAATTCCAACAATCCTCTAAAGTAGACCAATACTCAATCTAGCAAGTATTACATATGTTTTTCAAAATCTTTCTAATATTAGGAATATTTTATCAAATATTGGCCAATAAAATTATCTGTTATAGTAAGACAATAAAGGAGTCTAATTTCACTCTAGATGCTCTCAAAGATTTTTGTATAAATCAACAGATGATTTCAACATGTAAAAAATTATAGACTCTACTTGGTAGATGATTTTGTTGATTCAATATTACCATTTTTGTGAGAAAAAAAATCTCTCATCCTTCCATTATTAACTATGATCTAGTTTTTTTTCAAATTGTAGTCCACCTAATATGTTGATTGGGCAATGTTGGATTTCTAATAAAACTAATTAAAATTCATTTTCTAGTTTGATGAAAGATATTCATCCCCTTTATTAATTTGAATCATCCAATTATAACTCCCCTTTTTACTTTCAGTTAATAAGTTAACATGGACACTCATAATAACATATTGGACTCTTTAGGCATCTGTATCATTGTCCACAATTCACACCTTAAGGGTTGGGGTGGAGTCATTTACTAAATCTCCAAGGACATATTCCTTCTACCATGTGGGTTAGTATTTGACCACTTTTTGACTTGGAAGAGTTTTGTCTTTGAACATGGAATCTCCATGAGCTCACACTTAAAGAAAATTTTCCAAAAAAACACTATGGTTTTATAGTCCAAAAGTTATGTCAAGATATGATTTTGGCACTCCAACACAATTGTTCCAAGGATACCTTCACTTAAATCTAAGTAAATGAAAATCCAATCCATAGATGTAGTATACTTCCTTATTGTTTCTAGCTGGTCCATAATAATAAACTTTCCTAGATTGTTATCAATTGTGGTAAGGGTATCCCATTCCAATATTCGAACAAAAGATTGGAAGTCCTACCCAAATCAAACATTTGTTAATGAATCTATAGTTTGACTAAATCCAATTTTCTATGGCTTCATAAAGAGTCAAGATTCATCCATAAACTAGGGCACTTACCAACAATGTGCACTATGCCATACTCAGACAAAAATTAGAATAAAAACCACTTTGCATTAGGTTGGATCGAAACCATATTCTCCAAGAAAGAAACCCATAAGTCTTTTAGATTCTTTTTAGTGATGACCATAAGCTATGAAACCATTGTATCATGATATGTATTAGTCCTTGTCCTCCTCCTTTAAGGGTTGTAACTGCTGAACATTACCACTATGTATGGCTAAGATTATTCCCATATCTTCCTTTTCTAGGGTTGTTTATGCCCAAAGGATTTCCTAGAACTTACGATTCAATGCCCAAATGGATTCAAAATTGTCCAAACATGACTTAGGATTGATCGAAATTCATGTTTTAGGGTTGTTATTATGCCGAGAATTGTTTTTTGAGATATGAATTTCAAGAATCCACCTAATGCTGTATAATATAAGTCTGAGAATGACCCTTAGTAAATGCCAAAATTTTTGCCAATGTTTATGATAACAAGGCTGCCATATATCCAAGTTATTATTGTGATGAAACATAGATTTCTAGGCTTCCATATATCCTAGTTATTGTTGTGATGCATGCACAAGTCAGACACCCCTCTCCTGCATGTTAATTTAAGAAATTAATACAACTATGCAATTTCACTTCTACTTCATTTTCCCAACAGTAGGAACAGAACTCTGTCAAAATTTATACAAGAATTTAAAACTACAACTAATTTTCTAAGAAGAGTAAACTTGGTGAAGGAAATACTTTCTTCTTACCATTCTTTAAAAATGGAATGCCTTTGTGATGGAGTTTGTACATGTAAATATGACATGATAGGAAGTGGATATCCATTTTCAAATAGATCAATGCATGCTTAAGAAATGTGGTTACACCCTCTCTTCATCATGGTGATATTGAATTCCGTGGAATTAAAAAATATGTGATCCTAATTTAAACCAAATTCGAAGAAAGTTTAGAACTGATAATTAGCCATTATTGTGTTTACTTAAATGCTTAATTTCAACTTTTGAGGTACCTTTCTTCATGATGAAATTTTCCTAAGTATTAAAAGGATGAAAGTTTACGATGCACTTTACTATTTTGACATAGTGTATAATGGTAATGTTGATTGATATATATTATGCATGTTGCATTTTACCTTTTAGTGTTTGTGACCATTGGACTAGGGATAGTATGAATTGTTTCTAAGGAAGTTGATGCTTATGATATTGATGGGTGTGGTAATGAAGGTCCTTAACAATCACGAGTATATAATATAATTCATGCAGACAAAAGAAGAGATGATATTTAATCATGCCAAAATGCACCCCCATATTGAATTCATAGATAACGAATGAGTTGAAGCTTCCAAGGTATGCACATTACTTCTCTTCTTTCAATTCATGGGAATTGGTAGTGTTTCTTTAATGAATGACAGGAGTTTTTCCCTTGTCTTAGTCCTCAAATGGATAAAGTGATTTTAAGTTTGTTGTTTTCCCATTGTTTTTTGATTTTTCTGTAATGTTTATTTCTTATTTCTTCCGTTGTCCATGATACCCTGTTCTAGGATGGCATACTTTTTGGTTTGTATATGGACTTCTAAGTGGATTTTAATGTGTTGGGACCTCTATCAAATAGGATGCTGAGGTTCATATGATTTCCTTTATAGCGGCTATTATTGGTAATCTACCTAGTGTTATAGATAGGATATTGTTCCTGAGTTGTGAATATTAGACAAGGAAGTAGTCAAGGGGAGGGTTAAGGCTGAGTTTAATTATTGTCACAATGCTTTATCTGTCATCTTAAATTCCCTAGAGACCTTAAATTTCTTGAGAACACTAAATGAGGAATTTTTCCTTTTATTGGATCTTAAAGTTCAGACTTAAAAATTAATATTTTAAACCAATATTTGTATCTCGTCTTTGAGTTCGTGGAAAATGGGTAGCTCAGAAACTGGATCCATGGCACAAGGCCATGTGTTGGGGATTTGAGTTCTAACTTGGAACTAGAGGCTATCGATTGTTGTGGACATGGCACAAGGGTTGGAGTATCTTCAAACTTTTGTGTAATATTTGCATTGTAAAGTGTTTTTTTTCAATTTTTTTTTTTGTTTGATATATGTGGATATACCTCTCTTATGAAGCTAAAGTCATTGTTAATGGAAATACTGATCTTGTGTCATTGTAGGAAACACAAAATTTGTTTTCTACATATTTTAATCATTTCAAGGATGACTAAATAGTTGCAATTTATTCGGAGCATTAATTCCAACTAAAAACAC
Source organism: Pseudotsuga menziesii (assembly GCA_001517045.1). Taxonomy (NCBI): domain Eukaryota; kingdom Viridiplantae; phylum Streptophyta; class Pinopsida; order Pinales; family Pinaceae; genus Pseudotsuga; species Pseudotsuga menziesii. The sequence goes on from LPNX010200774.1 coordinate 95,511, forward strand.
CCCTCATTTGTTCAAAACGACTTATACTTCCTCTAGTGTAGCAATTTATCGCTATGAACCAACATGACGATAAAATTATTTGTTTTATAATGTTTTTATTTAAATATTTTTCTCTTTGGTTTCAAGTATTTTAGCATTTTTCATGCTTGAAGCAAACTCAATGAATCAAATACAGATCTAGTCAAGAACATGCTTTGGATAGTAGCATAATTAGGACCCATAAATACAGTAACAATTTGAGCTGAAGGACTCTATCCTAGTTAATACCACCAAGCATGGATGATCATCATATCATCAGTAGGAATTATAAGACTCAAGAAATTGAAAAACATAAAGAAAATTTGAATTGTGCATACATATTTGCTCAATATTGCATTTAACAAAAGGAGACAACATCAAATTTCAACTACCTGGAATGGAAGTGTACCCTTCCATCATCACCAGAAACTATCAAAAAAAATTTGAATATAGAGTCATAATAAAACCAAAATCTCAAATGCATGCATAAGTAACCAACATAATAATACAAAATAACAAATTACAACATTATCCACACAATTTCTACCCAAAACATATTTATTGAGCTAGATGCAACTTTAAAATATATGAATGAAATATTTAAACTAAACTATACTAATTACAACTATATGGAAATATTTGAATTACAACAGAAAAATCAAAGGCTGCACCATCCCCTAAGATAGTAAATCTAGGTCACAATAGACCAAGGGTGTAATATCTATCTTTGAAGAACATCATCAATGCTTGATGTAACTATCATGATCCTGCCAAAGCTTCATGTAGGTATTTGACAATTACAGTAAATCAAATACTTTAAGCCTCATAAATCTACAAAAATAACCATCTTCAGAAATTGGATACAAACAACAAACGTTTGTGCAAATTACCTGGTTGTCATTACTAGGCCATGAATTGTATTATGGATTCATTCATATGTCGGTTTCAAAGGGAAATAGATAGGATGCCATAGGATACCGATCATGAATTCCAATCTATGATATCCCATTCCTTCAACAATGGATTTCACACATGAACTCCTCACACAAAACCTTACTGTTGGTAATCCATTAAAATATACCTATTCATTGCCTCATATAAAGCAACATTCATACTATCATGTTTTCTTTGGGATCAAATTAACTCCTTCAATTAGGGTAAAAAACAATATTTCCAATGGATAATAAATTACCGTCATAATCAATGTTTTCCCCTTGTAAATCCAGTTCAATACCTAAACAAAAGGAATGTCTAAAGAATTTTACCTACACTCCCTATTAGTTTTGTAAAAATAATGTGTTTGGGCATGAAAACTCACAGTCCTATTAATATTCCTTATGGCTATATCCATATAAAAAATTATACCTTATTCTAAAGCTACCTTTGAAAGCTTGATCAACTCTTAGTCTCATGCCTTGTCCATCCCATGACCTCATGCCTCATCACGCTACTAAGTATCTTCTAGGAAAATATTTGTTGTAGGTAAAAGTATCAAATAACAAGTAATATTTGTATAGGTATTTAGAAGGATACATAGTGGGAGTAGTTGGATCTTGACAAAAAGGCCATGAGAGGTGTTAACAGTGTGTTAGAATTTCTGAATCATGAGCTTGAAAAGGTTTGAGGTGACCCTATATAGTGAAATTTCGTGTAAGCACCTTTCAAGTTATCTGGTTGGATAATTCTCTCATCTAGAGCCGTTGGATGGAGAAGTGAATTTGGTCTACGGTGATAAGTCCATCATAAATATGGGAACAGGAGATGGAAAAATAAAGGCAAAGGATGTGAAGCATAGACAGTGCAGATCCATGGCAAGCAAGATCAACAGATGAGAAAGATTCCGCGGAGCAGAGGTGCGAGGAAGAAGTTGGTTTTGTGATTTGCGAAATTCCATTAAATAAGTGCCATGTTGGAGGGACGAGATTGATCTCGAGATAGATCAAAGGATCTAAAATGTTCCATGTGGTGTACAAGCTCGACCTATGAAACATTTCCATATCACAGAGTATGTTAAAGGAAGAAAGGATCGGGCGGTTGAGGTAAAAAATGGAGATAGATGTGCGGTTGTAGCTGTTTCCGTGATCTAAACTAGCATGGTCAGATCCTAAATTTTGATGTGCGAAAAGCTGTAGAGCACATGGAGATCAACGATTTTAAAGAGAGACCAATCTTAATTGATGGATAGGAAACATTCCATGATCAAAAGTTGCTCACCCGATCAGAGGAAAGATGGTTAGTGAAATGTTAAAATTCTTAGAGATAGATGGTCTTGATGAGGATGGTTTAGCGAACACTGGTGGATATTGATCCCCCTAAATCAAGCTACACATGTTTATAGTATTGAGGTTTCAGCATGAATACCCTGTGTAGCAAAGGCTTGGATTACAAATAAGAGGCTACGATTCATATTATATGGAGGCACATGATGGTTAGGATGCATATAAAACTATAAAAGTGTCTGCGTGAAATGGAAAAAGGTTTTTCTTTTTGGAGCCTCGATATCGGCTAATACCCTGCATGCATACAGATTTGCTAGCATTGTCAGATTAAAGAACTATGATAAGTGATGATATAAGCACCCTAACACTTCCTCAATACTTTTAAAAATGGATAGACTAGAAGAGATAGGGGTAGTAGATGTGGGAGATAATGAGGAATTAGGGATTAGTAGTAGGAAGGAGGAAGAAGGCCTCGTAGATGAAAATGCAGAAATATTTGATACCATGTTGTTGAACGAAGCAGTTGAAATGGTGAAAGGTAAATTGGAAGTTCTTAAGAATCAAGGTAGAGATACCTATGGTGATTTTAGGTCATTTTCCATTTCTTTTCTATTAACCAAACACCCCATTTCCCTGAGCTTTTTGAATGGTGTGTAGATAACTTTTCAGCCACTAAAGGAGTCATCATGAAAAGGTCCAAATCCAAAATAGTTTTCCCAGTTCAAGCCATTGAAATTTGTAAAGCCCTCCATGTCCCAAAATAATTTGTCCACACTTCCCAGTAATACGAAGAAGAGAACATTGTACAGATTTTCTGAGAATCCATAGTCAAAAGCAAGGAAGCATTCAGTAAGTCTTGTTCACTACCCAATGCTGAAGTTATCACCCTGTCATACCCTATTGAACTAAGTCTATTTAATGAAGAAGCCCAGTGGTGCATAGCCCTAGAAAATCAATTCCTAGGTTTATATACAGATGGCTATGTCATAGACTCGTTATTGAGCCTACTGTTTATCTTGGGTACATGTCTGGTCGATCCTGAGCTCCTCGGGCAGTCGTTTCAATCCTGTCGTCTTAAGTTTGATGAGTTCCTAGCTGGGAACATTCATTCTTAGTTAGATAATTTCCATGACACTAGAGTGTTCATAGTTCAATCCTTTTTATTGACAATGTTCTTATCTTACAATTAATATTTTTCACACGCACCAGGGTCAGTAATCACTGACGACATGACCAAGAATTACTATGAATTCTTGAACTCTTTGATTGCAGAGATATATGATATCTTATTCCAATAAAAAATGCCCAGGGTTTTTCTTGAGATAAGGGAAATGATGCATCTATCTCCTAGTAAGAGGATAGGATATTGGTTTCTGACCGAATTTGAAACAGTTATAAGACTGTACGGTTTTGTGCATCAACCATACATCCTTCCTACCTTTTTGACAATAAGGATTTTTTCATTGGATTTGATCAGGGAGAAGCTCACTGTTGAAGAAGAACATATTCTGAGTTTTAAGAAATGTTTAGGAATAAATTTTCCATGGAAGGTGGGGCCATACACAGTCAAAAGCAGAGCCACCCTACCATGGGTCGACAATCTACTCAAGAGAATGGGATTCCTTTTGGGATAGGCCATAAATTATGACCCACACTAGGTGATTTCCAAAAGGAGACAGGATAATAAGAATAAGCCTTCCAAGAACACTGAAATAACTGGACTCAGGGAAGCTGCGAATTGGGATGATTATCCTAATCTCACCACAAAGGAGGTCAGCATGGAACAAAACTCTGCTTCATCCCTACTTGGAGAAAATTCCTCCCCAATGGACTTGTCAAAGATAGTTACAATGGCTGGAGATGTTTCCCCATTGGTGAGTTTTTCAGAGAATACTAAGAAGAGAGATCATGTAGAACCCATAGACACTGATGATATAGACACTGCCACCATGCTAAAAAATCATAGAGTGGATCTAGAACATCATATACTGTCGATAAAGAGAAGTGGTATGAGAGGCTAGATGGAGATGAACAGTGGAAAGGAAAAATAGAAACAAGAAAAATCCATTACAACTGGGCTAGTACTGTAGGAGTATATTTGATGGGAAGACCCCAAGAAAATATGCTTCTAAAGAATATTTTCTAAACACTTATAGAGAGACAGTCGATAAAACCTTTGATGAGACAGTGAGGTTGTATGATGAAATAAGGTAGTTTCCTGTGCCAATTGTAGCATTGAAGACTGTGGGAGATCATACTACAGACACCCTAAGTCTAGTCATGTCAATGGGTAATAAAGTGTCAGAGGTCAGGGTGAACATAGGGCAGGTTCCTACTCTAGATATAATCCATCTTAACAGAGAAACTGGGGATATCTTGAATACTATACTGCTAAAATCCACTTTATAGATGTCCAAGATGGAGTCTAGTAAAACAAAGACTCAAGATATATTGAGGAAAGTAAGAGTTGAAAACAAGGCTCTGAAAGGTCCAATTTCAAAAGTTGCAAGATGAATCAGTAAAAATGGATGGGCAGGAAGATAAGGGAGCATTGGCTCAGAAATTGTTGAATGAGAAAGAAAAATAAATCCAAGTGCTTAAAAAGAAGCTAAAAATTACTTCTACCTAGATCATTCAAACCTCTGAGTTGACAGAGTTCGAGAAGGAAAAGGAGGTTTTAAATACTGATATGACTGATTGCAAGGAAATAATTTTGAAGCTCTAGGAGAAAGAGAGGCAATGGGAGAAGGAAACCTAGTTTCTAAAGGAAAGTGAAGAAGGTCTAAAAGTTAAGCTAGCAGCCCAAGAGAAGGAGATACAAGAGAAAGTTGAAGTGAAGGAATATCTGCCATTATACCCAATATAGAGATAGACACCACCTCCTTGGCTAGTGCTATGTCTTAGGTAAATATAAGGGATGTAGAGCTTATAGTCTTGAAGATGTATAATAAGAATTTGGAAGACATAGATTCGAAAAGGAAAGAAGAGTGAAAGAAATTGGCAGAAAGATGTTAGGAGTTTCTAGAACAAAATACTAAGTTAAACAAGCAAGTGATAGTCCAAATGGCCCTACAAGGATGTTGGCATATGATATGGGATAAAATCATTTCAGAAGCTGACAGGTTCATACCTTATTTAAATTTCATTTCAGATTAGGAGGATTCCTTGGAAATGGCCAAGAAAAATATTTCAATAGTAAAGGGAGAATTGCATAAAATACTAATCGGGGTAGCTGAGATTGCTGACAATTTTCTAAGTAGCTTGTTAGAAGAATAGATCCGCAGGTATTATATCGAAAATAGATTGGTTGTTATTTCAAGAGCTAGGAAGGTAATTGGAAAATAGAGAATGCTAGACACTGTTCAATCCAAAATTGATATTATCGATCACAAAGTAAAAGGGGTGATCGCATTGTTTAAACCTCTGGTGAACAAGGGGATTCCTTTATTTTGGGAAGAAAAAGGACCTTTATTGACTCAAGAAGAGTACCTGGGAATATTGGTCCTTCGTAGGTCCAACCATAGTAGTTTTAGGGATATGCAACATGCTCTGTTAGGCCCCATTGTGTTTGAGAAATTGGTGGGAGCATTTGAACTATTAGCTAATTTAAAAGCCACCTGTGTCGCAGTACCTCATATTTCATACACCGAGAATATGAAACTCAAAGTACTAGCACATGACATGGATGTTGTGACTTTACCGGGTTTGGATTTGTGGAATTCAATTCAATTGTATGGGTCAAACAAGATGAGATTATAGCCTTAAAAATCTCAAGGAAAGAAACCAGCATAGTTTTCTTCTAGGAAAAATTGTTCGCAGTCACTTTCTCAAATTTTGTGCAGCTGTCAATAGCTGAGACTTACATAAAGGGATTTTTATCCTATTTCTTTCGATATTTTACATTTTATTTTTTTCTTATGTAAATCGTGGTGTATATGCCATGTTCAAGTTTCTTGGAATTTTGTTCTTCGGCTTGTAACAAATTTTGATTCTGAGGGTCATTCAAAGAGATCCGAAAAACATTATAAATATACCTCTTGTAGAGGAAAAAAGGGTTGGAACCCGAGTGATTTTGGAGTTGTATGTATTCAAGCTTTTATTAATAGAATTACAGAGCTAAAGTTAGCATTTTTTGTAGGGATTCATGTGTTGTTCCATATAACAGTCTGTGCTTTCTTTCCCTTGTCAAATGTTTTTCCTATTTATTTCTTCATTGTGTTTTATTTCACTTCTGGAATGAGTGTATGATAGTTTACAATTCATAATCGTATTCTCTAGTTGTTCTTTTCAGAGGTCCACAAATCATTTCTTCTAAAATTAATACAGAATTCATTTCGTAATGCTCTGTGTTAATGGTTTGTTCATGTTCTTCACTTACCACCAGACAATCAATATTTGACTATAAATGAATGGCTATCTTGCCTAAACGTTAAATTTTCCTTGCATAAAGTTTTGTTATATATATATTTCACATCTTGACTCCATATCCCAATGGTCCTGTATCTCATTTCAACCAATCTTATAAACACTATGCATTTTTATCTATATATATCCATCATTGTTAATACTTGGTGAGAGATCCCTCTTGGGAGAGAAGAAAGCCAGTCTTCCCTCTGAAAGTGCTTTTGTTGTTACCTGGGAATAAGCCCTGGGAGGAACGACAATAAGTGTAAAGTTTCGAGAAAGAGATTTCTGCAGGAAAACATGATTTTTTTACATCGCGAAGGATGTTTCTACATCTGGAGTCCAAAACAAGGAACAAGCAATCTTTAGGGTGCAATAGTTGGATTTGATCTACGCTCAATCTAGACTTTTGTATGAGATTATACCTAACACTCCATGATCTAGTTTCAATCCCAAGATCAAGCCTGGACTACATGCCAATGGCATTATGGGTTGTACAAGTGCCAAACCTGCGGATTTGGTTGTGAAACAAGTGAGTCAATTGTCTATTAATCAATATGCTCTGGGACACGCAACGAATTCATCTCAACCCACCCAAATGGTGAGTGTACTTTTCATGTAATCATTAGACTAGAAGGGAAACTAGCAGCCTGGAAGGAATAAGAAAAAGGGTAAAAATAATCGTAAGGGTGGGAACAAGAACAAAAATGATAATTATAATGGCAAGAACGCTCGTAATGCTGGGGGGGACAAGTAGTCTAAACATGAGGTAAAGTTTCCTTGCATGTTGTGTAAGGAGGACCACCTCACTCACTTGTTCCCTCATATGGAAGATCCTCAAGATTCATAGCACAGGGCCCAGTTGTGCTAACTAATCCTTTACCCCATAATCAAAATATGAACTCGAAAACCATTAATCCTCATTGTGCATTGGGTGGAGATAAAAATCCACCGGAAGCCAATACTGGTCATGGTTGCATCAACATGGTACGTGCTAGTAAGGTTGTGACTCATGTGAAGGATTATGGTTCGTCACAACCGGACCTTGGAAAAGAGCTCGCTCCACCCGAGAGCCATTTGTGTATCAAAAACCATATGGATAAACTTGAAGTTGAACCTCACATTCCTAAGGGAGTCCTAAAGCATTCAGGGCACAATCCTAATGTTTGCGCTGCCTAGAACTATTCCTTTGTCGATGATTTGGGACAAAATCCTTGTGCGATGTCCATGCTTGAAGTACTTCAGAGTTGTCCTCCGCAAAGGAAAGCCTTGCTTTCTGCTCTTTGGGTTAATGATGATAACTCTTCTTCCGTTATCAAATTTGAAACCATGGGACTGTAGCCTCGCTTTCCTTACTATGCGTCTCATTTTATTCATGTAGAATGTCTTAATATGACTGTCAAATGCACTGTGATTGATGAAGGCGATGCTACTTCCGTGATGTCTTTGTCATGTTGGAAGGGTTTGGGTTCTCCTGATTTGTCTCATTCCACTACTATGTTGACTGCCTTTGATGGTATATCATTTCAGCCACATGAGATTCTTCCTTCTCTTAAGGTCCAATTGGGAGGGAAGACCATCGCGATCGAGGTCAAGGTGGTTTATGCGCCCCTTGACTACAATATTTCGCTGGGATGGCATTGGATGTATAGTATGCAAGCCGTAGCCTCTTCTCTCTTTCAAGTAGTATGTTTTCCATTTAATGGGAATATCGTTATGATTGATCAGACATCATTCCGTAATCTAAGTGTTAGTGCATAATTGAGAGCTTCTATCCTGATTATCAATCATTCTCAGTTGGCAACTGGGAGTGTGGGTGTGGGTATGTATCCATTTCTTATGGGAACCTTTAGCTATCCTGTGCCCATTCTTATGATTGGATCTATTTCTAGTGGGGATTTTTCCTCGTTGAATTCTATGTCTTTTTGCACTACCCATATGGAAGATCCTTGGATTATTCCTTCACCAAGTCCTTCGAATGGACTTGTTGAAACAATTGTGCCGTTTCCTCCAGCGATGATAGCATATCAAGCGAATCTTGATTGTGTTGCAGAGCCTAGTCCTTCCTCTTCAATGATGAAGGAGGAGGACACGTATGTGTTTCATGCATGGGAAGTTGAGTCCTCTCACACACATGATTTGCTTGACGATGTTTTTCCATCGGATGAAGCCATTATTGAGGCCATGTCTGGGGTTGAGCCACCTTGGGAAGAGTTACATCATAGATCATATTTTCTTCTTAAGCTTAACCATATGGAGCATGAGGACTTTAGGGAGATTCTTAGTGAGAAGATTGGTAGTCTCGTGGTTCCATTGAGCTCTCCTGGTCGTATGGATGATGGAAACATGACGAATTTATTACCTACCATTCCTATCAATATTTCTCATAATCCTGGCAAAGTTGAGAATGTCTACATTGGGGCGGATTGTTCCCATGATGAGATTAAGGAGTATACCGAGCTATTTAAAGATTTTCATGACATATTTTCTTGGTCATACGAATAAATGCTAGGTATTGACCCTCGTATTGTCGAACATGAGATTAATACCTATCTGAATGCAAATCCGGTTCAACAATGTTTGCGTGCGATGAATCCTAGAAAAGCACCCACTATTAAGGATGATATAGAGAAGCTGTTAAAATCTAGTTTTATCTATCCCATGCCCCTAACGAAGTGGGTTTCAAATCCCATTCTAGTTGATAAGAAGTAGGGATTGATCTGTATATGCACTAATTTCTGTGATTTAAATCGTGCTTGTCCTAAGGATAATTTTCCCACACAATTTATTGATCATATTTTGGATGAGTGTGCAGGAAGCGAGGTATTCTCCTTCATGGATGGTTTTTCCGGATATAATCAGATTTAGATCAAACCCAAGGATCAACATAAAACTGCATTTATTTGTCCTTGGGGTACTTTTGCATATCGGAATATGTCTTTCGGTCTTAAAAACGTCATAGCTACATTTCAGCGGGCTATGACCTTAATTTTTCATGATCTCAAAACTATTATCGAAGTGTAATTGGATGGACTTGCTGCTAATTCTCATCTAAGAGTGCGTCATCCATACCATTTGAGATTAGTATTCAAAAGATGTCGCCATTACCAGGTTAGGTTAAATCCTCATAAGTGCATCTTTTGTGTGACTGTTGGTTGCTTGATAGGGTTCATTATATCCAAGGAGGGGATAGGAGTCAATCCATTAAAGGTTGAGGAAATACTTCAATTGTCTCCCTCGCGTAATATTAGACATCTTCAGTGTTTGCAAGGCATGGAAAATTTCTTGCGGAGATTCGTGGTTAATTTTGCCAATTTGACTAAAGGCTTAATGTGTGTTTTAAATAAGGACACTACTTTTTGCTGGGATGAGTGAGCCCATGAGTCCTTTGATGATATTAAGCGATCCTTAGAATTGGACCCCATGCTTAGTCCACCCGACTATAGCTGCAATTTTTTGATTTATGTGGCCACGTCCATGGAGACGGTTGGTATGGTTTTGGTTCAGGAGGATGAGGTGCTCCATGAGCATGTCATATATTATTTGAGCTGAAACCTTATTGATGTGGAAATATGTTATTCCCATGTGGAGAAACTTGCCTTGGCCACCATTCATGCAGTTCAGAGATTGAGACATTACATTCTCCTTCGCCAGACCTTGATGGTAGCTCATGTCAATCCGTTTCAATTTGTCCTCACTAGAAGGATGATTGGGGAGAAATCAAAGAAATCGTTGATTTTTGCGGAGCTCATATTTGATTTTCCAAGTGTAGAGGAGGAGGAGGTTTATGAGGATATGTTTGTCGATGAGCATATTTTCCTTATCTCAACTTTGGACCCATGGTACAGGGATATCATTGTATATTTGCAAATGTTGAAGGTCCCTACTCACCTTTCATGGTATGAGAGACGACAATTACGTCATGTAGCTAAGAACTACCTTATAGTGGATAACACTTTGTACCACTGTGGGGTAGGTTCCATTTTATGTCGTTATTTAATGCATGATGAGGTTTAGGTTGTGTTGAATGATTTCCATGGAGGGACGTGTGGTGGTCATTTATCTGGGATTTCTACAGCCCAAAAAATCTTGAGAACGGATATTTTTGGCCGTCGATCTTCAAATATTGTGTAAATGCAGTCAAGAATTGTCACCCTTGCCAGGTGTTTGCACGCAATATGCACTCGCACCCTGCCCCATTACATCCTATTATCAACACTGGTCCCTTCACCAAGTGGGGGCTTGACTTCATTGATTGCAACCCAGCTTCGGCTGGGGGGCATCATCACATTATAGTGATTGTCGATTATTTCATGAAATGGGTAGAGGCTATGACCATGATTAAATCCGACAGTGAGACAGCCACACATTTCATTTTCAACCAAATTATTACTTAGTTTGACATTTCGAAAGAACTTGTCACTAACCATGGTAGGCACTTCCAAAATAAAATTATGGAAGAATTGGCTTTAAAGTTAGGGTATAAGCAGGAGCACTCCTCTTCTTATTACCCTCAAGAGAATGGACAGGTTGAACCAGTGAATAAATCACTTAAGTCCATTCTCCAATGAACCATCGTGCAAAGCAAGACGAATTGGCATATCATGTTATATCCTGCTTTCTGGGCCTATAGAACCACAGTTAAGACTGCCATCGGTTTCTCTCCATATCAGCTCGTACATGGGGTGGAGTCTGCCTTACTGGTTGAATGCGAAATCCCTTCGTTGAAGATAGCTATAGTGCTTTTACCAAACACTTCCGCATTGGAGGAGTGTTCGGTCCACTTAGAGCAGCTTGATGAGCAGCGTTGAGATGCCTTAATGGATCTAGAAGTAAATAAGCATCGCGTTAAGGTCCAATATGATACGTCTGTCTATCCAAGGAAGTTTAGTGAAGGTGAGTTGGTCCTGTTGTGGGATCAAGCAAAATAACCCTTGGGGGTAGGGAAGTTTAATCCCATGTGGCATGGTACTTACATCGTCAAACGTGTGTTAGAGAAGGGTGCCTATGATCTGGTAGATTATGAAGGGACAGCCTTGGTGGAGCCTAGAAATGGGCTATATCTTAAAAAATACTATGCATGATCTTCAGCCAGGGCTGATTGTTGTATATTATTGTACAGTTTTTGAATTACATAGTTAGGCTTTCTTATGGTGATTGGGTTTGTTGATTAGCTTTTGTTTCTTATGGAAAATGTCGATGGAGTATTTCTCTTACATAGGATTCACTGCTGGTGCTAGTTGTCACACTCAAAATTTAGCTTCAACTACTTGGGTGATTTATACTCCTACAGGTCAAGTATTGTCTTCAGGAGGTGTATGTTTATGACCTTCTTCAAACAATGTTACTGAATATAGTGCCGTTATCGAGTTATTGCGGGATGCCATTTCACATGGTGTTCTCTCTCTTGAGGTATGTCTTGATTTGCAGTTAGTGGTTTCACAACTTAATGGATTGTATTGTATTAGGGATCCGACATTATTACGAAGATTCTTACGCGTGTGATCGCTAGAATGGAAATTTGAGAATATAACATACGCACATGTTTCAAGAATTTTCAATCAAGTTGCTGACTCGTATGATAACTATGTGTTAGATTAGCATTTGTTTCATAGACCATAAGCATATCACAAACATACATTTTTACACACATGTAAATAAATAAAATCGATCATCATAAAAGTTTTTCATTAAACATCCAAAATGTGACATCATAATACATAAGTGTCATGATACAAAATTGGGGTTTCCGAGCCACCAAAATATAATACACGGTATTGCAAAAAGAAATACTCTCAGGTCTCTAAGCCTGAGGAGGAGGAGGGGGGTTAGGCCAGATATATTCTTTTCTTAGCTTGGTTACAGTCTTTTGATAACCTGGGTGTCCTGAATATGGTGTTTTATGGACTTCATCCAGAATTAACAACTTAACCTTAGGCATATTAGGTACATACAGTTTATCTTTAAATAATAAAAATTCATCTTCATTTAAACTATAACCTTTTATTAAGATTTCTATAGGTTCTTCTTTAGCTGTAATTTGCAATTTCTGATAAATTTCATCTTGTTTTACCCCTTCTTTAAGTTGTTCATTTAAATCAGAAGCATAAGTGCTGATTGTTGCTGTAAAGTTCATCTTTGCATTCCTGCTTAATGCATAAGCCACCTTATTTTCCTTACCCTTTATATGCTGGATTTCAAAATCATATTCGTTTAAGAAGGCTAACCACCTAGCTTGTCTAGCGTTTAAATTAGGCTGATCTAAGAGATATTTTAGTCATTTATTATCAGTCATTAGAATAAATTTTCTGCCTATTAAATGATGTCGCCACATTTTTAAGGCGTATATAATACCTGCTAGTTCTAGATCATAAGTCGCGTAATTATTTTTGTGAATTTTTAACTTTCTAGACTCATAGGCAATGACATGCCCTTCTTGAGTCAAAACACCACCTAAGCCATCATTACAAGCATCAGTACATACTACAAAATCTTTGTTAGGATCTGCTATTCTTAGAATAGGTGCACTAGTCAATAAGGTTTTTAACTTCTTAAAACTTTCTTCACATTTCAGGTTCCAGTCAAATTTCTTTCCTTTCTTTTGTAAGGAAGTTATTGGATTTGCTATCCTTGAAAATCCTTCAATGAATCTCCGGTAATAACCGGTAATTCCCATGAACGACCTAACATCTGTTACATCTTTAGGAACCAGCCAATCTTCGATTGCCCAAATCTTTTCAGGATCTACTGAAATTCCTTCCTTAGTCACTACATGACCTAAGTACTAGATTTCATCCTTAAAGAAATCACACTTACTAAACTTTGCGAAGAGTTGATGTTCTCGCAACTCTTGTAAAACTATTTTTAGGTGTTCTTTATGTTCTTCTTCCGTTTTAGAGTAAATTAGGATGTCGTCGATAAACATGACCACAAACTTATCTAAGTACTTATGCATTATATTATTCATTAAGCACATAAAGACAGCTGGGGAGTTAGTAAGCCCGAATGGCATTACAACAAAATCGTAGTGCCCATACCTTGTTCTAAAGGCTGTCTTGAAGATATCTTCATCTTTAATTCTTACTTGATGATATCCTAACCTCAAATCTATCTTTGAAAACACCGTGGCTCCACGTAGTTGATCAAACAGATCATCTATGCGGGGCAACGAATATCTATTTTTAATAGTCATCTTGTTTAGCTGTCGGTAGTCTATGCATAGTCACATAGTTCCGTCTTTCTTTTTAACAAAGATGACCGGTGCTCCCCAAGGAGACACACTAGGTTGAATGTACTTTTTATCAATTAAATCTTTTAATTGTGATTTTATCTCATTAAGTTATAAAATGTTCATTTGATAAGGATATTTTGAGCTAGGTACCACACCCGGTACCAGCTCAATGGTGAAATCCAATTCCTTCCTTGGAGGTAATCCTAGAATTTCTTCTGGGAATACATCAGTATATTCTTTTAAAATAGGAATATTTTCTATTTTTAACATATCTGTTTTAGTTTTACCTTCCTCATATGTAATAGTCACTGCATAGGCTTTACATCCTTTTCTAACAGCTCTTTTAAGTTGTAAAGCAGAAATTTGCCTTATTATAGTTTTTCTAGGAATACCCTTAACCTTTACTAGTTGTTCATCACTATTTAAGCATGTAAAATTTTTATCGTAACAATTTAAAATCAATTTATGCTGTTCTAACCAGTCCATGCCAATCAACAAATCATATGAGCCAAGTGGCAAAACATTAAGCTTAGCTACAGTTTTAAATTCATACATAAGTAACGCACATTCTTTCACAAAACAAGTTACTTTTCTTTTTGCCCCAGTGGCTAATTGAACTAACCAAGAATTCTCAAACTTATCGACAGACAACTTACATTTTTCCACTATCTGAGGTGCAATGTAACTGAGACTAGCTCCTGGATCAATTAAAATGGTTACAGGGGTCTGATTAATCTTACCTTCTACTTCCACCGTGGAAGTCTAATATTCATCTTGGCGGTTCTCCAAAGCCGTGTTAATTCTAGGCATGCTCCTTGCTAGTTCCTCAATGGTCATCTCCTCCTGTACAATATGGATATTACTGACAGCCTTTTTCCGGTTTGGTCAGACCGAAGCATAGTGCGGGCGATTACATTCCCAACACTTAACATGCTCTTTATGTTCAAAACTCTTCATAAAATTTCCATGGTTATGCACAGCTTCCTTGACCTTAAAATTATTCAAATTGTTGGAAGTACCATTCCTGTTTCCCTGGAAATTTTTGTTGTTAGAATAATTTTTGGTTTTATTATTCTTGAAATTCCTGTGCGGTACAAATTCCTTCTTCTTAAATTCAGGCTGATTGTTATTTTTCTTAGCCTTCCAATTGGCCAAGCCTTCTTTCTTCCTGTTCTGCTCAAAACAAAAATTAGCCTTCCTCATAGCGTCCTCCAGAGTCTTCGGGTTATCATACTCAATTCTGTCCTTAATATGATACGGTAGACAGCTAAGAAATCAATGTACTTTAGGTTTATCGTCTACTAGGTAGGGTACATACCTAAGTAAACTTAAGAATTTGCTGTTCAAATCCTTCATAGTCATCGAACCTAACTTCAATTCATAAAATTCTTTAGCTCTTTCCTCATAATATTGCTCAGACAGAAATTTCTTTTTGAAATACCTTTTAAAGGTACTCCAATTAACTTATTTTTCTCTTATATCCTTGACTCTCTTTAGGTCTTGCCACCATATGTCAGCTTTTCCTGAGAGGTTATATATTTCCATCCTTGCCTTTAGCTGATTAGAGTAATTATATATATGAAAATATTTCTTCATCCCGGACAACCAGGACTCTGCTTCTTCCCCCTTCTCAGTCTCTCCATTAAAAGTTGGGGGCTTTATCTTTTTAAACTCCCCTGAAATTTCCTCATATGGTTTGTATTTCTTCTTTCTGTCATACAAATCATATTCACTACTGTCACTAGTAGTATGATAACTTTGTCATTCACCGTACCCTTCAGATGATGAACTACTTTCAGTTTTTTCCAGCTTCATCTTTTTGGATTTTCTTTGATGACTGACATCTTCAGTTTCTGATCTTCTGCTCCTTCCTTCAGTTTGGAACTTTTCTATTAAAATTTCGTTCAATTCTTCCTGAGCCTTCAAAATCCTCTCATTCTCCCTCTTGACTGATTCCATTTCATTTTTCAAATATTTTACAGTCTGCAACAGCTCTGAGGAGTTGGCAGTCACCTCTTCTAACATAGGTTCTCTGGGCAAATGTCTTATTTCCGTATCTGGAGACTCCTCCTGTGCATACTCTCCTAGCTTTTCCATACCTGCCTGTTAAACTTCAGAAAAAAGAAATTTTCTGTTCTTAACATAAAAAAAAAATATATGTTAGCTCATTATTTTAAATTTACTGTTCTATGAAAGCTAGTTGGGCTGCATCAAGGCCTAGTGTTTGAACCTTGTGCTCGGATACCACATGTCAAAACCCCAAATTTTTCGAAAAATTTAATTTTTTTAAAATACAGATAATTTTCATAAATGCAGTCAACTAATTGTTTAATTAGTTATATGTTAATGGATTCATTATCTGAATTATGTACTTGATTATGTTTAACTTATAGAACAATTCTTTTTCAGTTTAATGACTCATTTTTCTTTGCGACCACAAGGTGGAACTGTCATGATATTTTGAGCTTACTTCGCTTTTGAACTAACGCAGAAAGTTTTCCTGCTCTTACAGACTTACAGGTAAGAAGTTCGGGTGCTTCTTGTCAATAATCCTAAAGCATTCAGATATATTTTCGTCGCAAAAATAATAGCTCAGTTAAAGAATATAAATGTTATTCAAATTCAAGTGCTTTATGAGGTAAAACATTAAATTGTCATTCCTTTTTAGACGCTATGGAAATGAGATTTAGTCCTATAAGTATTGGTGACAACTGCTTTATTTCTAGTAGATATAATTTATAATTCTTATTGCGTACTAAACTCTTTGATGTCTATCATAGTCGTCAAGTGTAAAAATGCCTTAAATCTTTCTTTGCAAGCAGATTAAGAATGACAGAGTTATTATGTCAAGGGTTTAATTTAAATTGTGCACTATACCATTCACGTCATGATGGATTTGGTTACTGCTTGTGATGAGAAAGGAATGTATATTTATAATGAGTTTATGTACCAATAATCCCTCTTCCAAAACTTTGAAGTTTAAAGGGATTGTAATCTTATTGCATACAAAAATCATTTAGACTAAATAGTGTTGAAGAATTGAATTCCTCTGCACTATATTTGCTTGTAAAATATTATCCAGTTATGGTTAATATATCATTTAAAATTTCAATGTCAAGCCCCTTAATATATTAAGACTTAACATGTTTAAAAGCATACCTTACTAGTTTAATAATTACACAATCAAAGGCAAAAGAGGTTAACATAGCAAAAGGATATTTACCATAAACTGATTCTATGACTATCCTTTATAACAACAATTAGTATAATTTAGGTTAGAGTTATAATTGTTGGTTGAGTGAATACTTGCAATGTATAAAAAGGTGCAATGTATAATATACAAGGGGGAAAAGAACATACCACGTTCCACGATGAGTTTATAGTTTAACCTTGTTTAAAGTTCTATAAGCTTTTATAAAATGCCTCCTTTACTTGCATAATGTGCTAAGTCAAGTATTGTTTATACCCTTGCTATGTTACCTTTATTGGGTTGCATAAATACTTGTTCCTAAGTAATGTATTTACCAAAATAGATGTATGCATTTCTTTTATAAAGTATTTCAAGGCTTAACTATTACCACGGTTAAAATTGTTTGAAAGAAATGTATGTCACATATATAATGATGGGTTGTAATCATCCCCATGCCTTTGATAAGTATTATGGCAAGGTTTTATATTAATAAGTCTTTTGATCACTAAAACGTGCATTGCTAGGTTGACTTCGGACTAAGGGATATGGTAGAACCTTTGAAACAGCAAAAATGATTGGTATGATGGTCCTCTTGTGACTTCTCGTCGAGACTATTGGAAATACCCACTGCATGCAAATAATATAATTGATGGACGTGGCATCACTATAGCCAAGTGTTGTGTGGTTAAAAGACTCTCTTTCAAACCCTAAAATCATTATTCCTCTGGCCGCTTTGATACTGTGTTAGTTTCCCGCCCTGTTGTTCTGCAACAAGTCGCTGACAGTCTCTCGGCTTGGCTTCTTTGTTACCTGTATGGTGTGAGCTCACCTTGCTTGTTCAATGGAGAAGAGTCATAAGCTTTTACTTGCTGTTGGAATCGGGTTGTTTGTTTTCCTTTAGAGTTTATTCTTCGCTGCTTGCTCCTTTCATTGACCTCCAGCTTGCAAGTGTCTTATTCCTCCACGGCTCAGTAGTGAGCGTCGTGGCTTCACCTCTCGTGTTGTACTTTGGTCTTAAGGTTTTTTTTTACTGCAGAGTGGTTTATAGGGTTGGAAAGGTTGCGGCCTCAGTGTTTAAACCTGCTTTCTTATTGATCCACCTTTTGGCCTTCGCTGGTCACTACTGCATGGGTTAATTCCATTTCTCCTGTGGCAGATGAGGGAGTTGTTCCTCCTTGCGTTGGTTGTAGTTTTATTGTTTGCGAGCGGTTACATTTCATTGAAGATTTAAGGTGAGAATTACTATTTAACAGTTTGTTATCTTGGTAGATTTATTTCGATACAAGTTTTCTTATGTTTAAATTAGATTATTAACGGCATTGTTCTTTGTTGTTCGCAGGTAATGACCTGTCCTCCGACGTGGTTGTGCAGGGCTGTAACAAGCATTGCTCACGAGTAAGCCTTGGATACCCCATGGCTATTCGTCCTTGTACGGTCCCTTATGGTACGTTTGAAGGTTGGTCATCGTGGCCTGCAAACCCTCGTGGTTTTGGTTTACTTTGTTCGCTGTTTTTAAAGGATGTTGAAACCCTTGCTTTATGTGGGGTTCTCTGGCTTAGGCCGTGACTGTAAATTTTGATTTTTTTATAGTTACTTGTTTATATAAGTATAAATGAAAGTAGGCTAGTGAAGCCTTACTCTGTAAATTTTGTTGAAGCCGTGAGGCATTAAAAGGAGTTAGACTCTTTCAGTTTATTATCTCTGTTGTACATTTTGATAATTGTAGGGTTTTACCCTAACTCGGTAATATAAAAAGTATTTATAGTTTCTTAAATTTATCTTTCATTTACAATGCACTTCTGTAATTTGTTGGGTTATTACTTATAATGTACAATGGTTGGTTAAGCTCGGTGAATTGAGCATGTTATTACTTTGTTGGTTTATTTCCTGCGCGTTATTGCATTTGAGTTTTTACCCTGTAGTATTATTTAAATATTACCTGCTAGGGTATCTGTACATTGTTTTTATATTAATTTACTTTATTATAAAGAAATTTGTAAATATTGTTATATAATTTTTAACCTTCAGAGTATAAAAATTTCATGTTTTTAGTGATGTACTTGTGTAACTAATTGTTACATCTTTTCAAGTACAAATTTCATATTTACCTGTTATGAAATAAGAGAATATAAGAATATTATCTTATCTGTAAGTAATATTGCTCCTATAATTATATATTTTATCTTTATATTTAATTTGTTTGTAGGAATATAGAGAGATAGTATTCTATTGTTTATTTCTTATGTTACCCTATTTATATTACAATAATAGTATTTATAAAATAAAAGAGTAACAAACTATCTATGCTCTTTCCTACGAATTGTATTGTAGGGTTTGTTTTACATTATAAAAGAAATAAGTTAGTAGCTATATAACTTGTATAAGTTCAGTTAGATAAAATATAAAATAAAAGTTATTTAGATTACAACGTATTTAAAAATATTAAACCAATTAGTTTAGCTTTAGAAATAAATCTAAGTTTATCTATCCTCGCTCACAATTTGTTTGCTGTAAAACATTAGTTATTTATCCTATACAGGAAAGAAGCAATCTGTAGAGATGAAAAGCATTTTTATTTATTTTAACCCTACTCATTTTAGCTTATTGGATTCTTTCCTTTGTTTCAAAATAAATAATAAGGTTACTGAACTGAATACTGTACAAGGAACTATTTATCTATCAAAACCTACTTCTGTTAGTAAAAAGATATAGCTTCTTTACCTTTACTAAAATCTAACATTCACAATCTAAGTTTAATCCTAACTCTACTCCATGTACAAAATGCTATTTCTTCAGATAACCAAATAAAAGTAAACATTCTCTTAATCGAGCTAAACATCTTATTCTATAATAGCATCATACTTTCTTTATATAAATTCACCACCTGTGCTAGAGTACGATCTGGATTACTCTAGATGAGGAAAAACACAGGTAGGATTTGTTTCTCATTAAGATTGACTTCATTACTAAACAAACTAAGCTATCCTATCCTCTAAGTTTTTACATCATAAACTGCAAATGCATCATTCAATCATACACAGATAATAACACAGAAAAATAATAAATAACAGAACTTGTTCTTAGATCTTGGATGACAACAGAAATGGGAGGCCATTCCTCCCTACCAACTCCTAGAGAGCGCTCAAACAACGACTCCTCAGGACCCCCGAGCTTGCTTTGGTCTCCCTGGCTAGAACTAGGTGCAGCAATTAATCAAGTACTAGTCCTGAGACTCAATACCATTCCTGAACTTATCAGCCAATTCTCTTAGCTAGCAAGCTATATCAGACCAAGTTACTGTAGTTTCTCTCTCAAAACACCTTCCTTACAGTTTTCCCTTTTCCCCAATGAATTCCTTGAAATGCATTCCACCTGAATGATTCTTCTCTTGGAAAATATCTGAGCAGCCTCAGCTCTCTTCGTTGGGTACTTTTAAAAGATTGCCTAGGTCTTTTTGGGTTAGTTGTCATTAATTGAGCCACCTGCTCTGATCCCACTTTCTTGGGGGATCATGACCCCAAACGTAGGGAATTTTCCACCTACAACATAGGAAGTGTTTGAGGATGCTGCCACTTGTATTTTGCTCTCCACCTAGTTTCTTCCACCAGTTTGACCAGTAACACTCTTATTAACAGCTCTCCCAAGATGTTGTCTCCACTTTTTATTTATTAAAAATAAAATATTCATAATTACATTCCACATCTTTTGACTCTGCTGAGTCATCAATTCCTACTTAGCATTAAATTTAACATAATGTCTTAGGAATCAAATTAAAACACATAACATTATTTTACAAAATTGGGGTATGTGACAGAGTCCTTTGTATAGTATCGCCATGACTTTGTGCAAGAGCCTCATACTCTTGATGTTTTTGCTGGCCTTTTTCCCAGGACTCCCTTATGTTAGGTTGTAATTGCATGATCATGAGTTTGCTTGCCTTATTGAGCCTTATGTTGGCTTCCATGACTTTGATTATCAGCCATATAGGCCTAGCTTGTCTCATGTCTAGCCAAGCAGAGCCATTTTACATATCCTTTGTAGCTTGATTCCCCATTTTTATCGAGAGGAGACTTTCCCCCGAGTGTCATTATCCTACACATGTGTCCTTGCATTGAGCATAGGTATGTTCCATTGCTTGGAACTAGTTTGTTTTTTTCTTGACACTCATATCCTCCTAGTCTATAACTATAAAGAACTTTTATTCTTTTTCAAGCTTTTCAAAATATTTGAAAAAGTCCAAAAAAACCAAAAAACCAAAAAGGTAGACAGGAAAAGATGTTATCTTTGGTATTAGTCGAGTCGTGTTGCCTTTGAATAGAGCACTGTATATCACATCCGTTGGTTGGTTTAATAGTTTCACTTTAGGAGCTGTACTCGTTTCTCTGATTTTATCTTTGCTGACTGGTTAAGCTTCCAGTCCCTATGGAGCCTCTGCCAATGCCTCCTATTTTGCAGAGATGTCCCAATTTTTTATATTGAGTCTATGCTGCCTACATTTAGTCACCATTCACCTTTATGCTCTTGTTCGAAGGAATTTTAAACCTGAGTCGGACATTCCTCAGTTCTCTTGACTTTGCATGTTAGCCATTCTTGATACTGGTAGTGGTTCATGCACATTATGATCGAGTCCTTCCACATCATACATCTTTTCTGAGTACCTCGTGTTGGATGATGGGGGATGCCTTAATGCCCTCCTTCTAGCATATTTCATCCCATTGAATTCAGATCATTTATTTTGGGATAGGAGTCTAGAGTCATTTTGAGTGCCTTGATACTTGCAGTCATTAGTGGTAGCTTCTCTCACCATCGACAGTTTTGGGAATACATCAATGTCCCCTGATCGATGGATTCTTTCAAGTGTTCAAGCTCAACACATTTATTCACACTTGTTATTTTGAAATCTAGTACCTTGATTCCCATTTTCATTATTGGTGGGTGATCTCACGTCTGTTAATGGTATACATCAATGACCAGTAATTAGACGATGGCCTACTATGTTCTACCTTGACACCTCTATTCACATAGTAGGACATGTACTCGTAACAGATTGTGTAGAAGACCTTCCAGATTGGTGGCATTTCATATATGCTACCTCGTTGATTGTGCTAGTGTTCATGAGATTTCAGCTCTCGTGACTTGATTCCAGTGTATGTCAGATATCTTCATCCATTATGGAGATCTTGATACATTGTATATATTCAGCTTTCATGGAGATCATGATCCTTTATATATCTTCATCAAGGAGATTCTTATCTATCTATATTGTACGTGGTGATGACCACATATGTCATATTTTGTATCATGCCTAGTCATGGCCATTGTACTCTTATGTATCCGAGACTGCTGTAAATACTTGCAGTCATGTGTAGAGTTTGATTATTGTATTGTACAATTGGATGGCTGGTTCTTCCACCTGGTTCTTCATCACTTCACTTATGGGATGGACTTATAATGTATTTCAACCATCGTATCACCCCTCTGACCTCACACATTAGGGGGCATTTGTTATAGCTGATTTTACCACATATGGTGGATCACACATTTATCGCCTTCCCTGTCCCTTTGCAGACTCTTTAGACCCCATGGACCATTTTTGTACCTTTGAAGTTTCCAATACCATACCTAAAAACATGCATTATTTTCCATACGCGACTTTTAAACCTATTATCATATACATACGGGGATATGACCCTTAAACCCACGTACATTGAGATGTGTGCAAAAGGCCAAATAGTTTTGGAGTTTTCCTTGATGTGGAGCCGAGTCACTTGTCTCTTGGCCTTCCATATTCCTTGAGATCACTCATATTCAACCTTCCATTACCCCATTGAGGCACTATATAAGGTACCCTTTGGATACATTGAAGAGAGAGGAATTGAAGAGCAAGAAAACTATAGTCCATTGTTGCCAGAGCTTATACTTGAGTCTGCATCCCTTTGTCCCTTGGAGCACTTTGTGTTCTTCCCAAGCTTGCCTTTTCTTATGAGCTTGCTATTGAGAGATGGAGGATTGAAGTGGTGGAGGACTCAGTTTCTTCGGTTCGCAGACATGCCGACAGAGGTTATCATTCTTGTAATCTCTGATTTATATTAATAGAAATATATTTTCCTGTCCAATAATGTGTATTTAAAATAAATATTGAATCCATGGATGTTTTTAAATGCTTATATGTTATTGATTATATATGCTAGAGTAGGTCTAACACAATTATATAGCATGCTTGTCTTGTTTGTTGATTGTTGAGAGAGCAAATTGCTAACACAAGCGAGATTGGAAAAGCTCAATGGGGATCTACATCAACCATCCAGAATAAGGTATGTTTCGAGATCCTTTAGTGTTAGATGTTTATTTCTCTTGCATATTGGGAAGGGATTGATTTCTGCGGTTACTCTGTCTATTGTGGTAGCCCAAGCCATAGAAAATTTTCTTCATAACAGAATTGGTGACCATACTGGGGAGTTCCTAGTCATTTCCTTTGGGGGTTTTATCGGCATCCAGTGTTCTTGAATTGCTCTGATTTCTATGTTTCTGAGTCGGTTCTGGGGGCATGTTTTCCTAGTAGTGTCTGATAGAAGTGAATTTTGTCTCATCTTGTATGTTTACCTTTTTTTTATCTCTTTTTTCTTCCAGTACGCGAGTTTTGTCTTCACAATCGCATGTACACATGGTTTTTACTGGAATAGCCATGTATATACGTGGATTTTATGCATAGAGTCGCGTATGCCCTGAGTTTTACCTTTTAGGGGAATATTAAGTGTTGTTGGGTGAGTTTGGATGATTGCTGAGTCTTCTTGGATGCTTCTGGAGTCTGTATACACCTCTGTTTCTGACCAAAGATGCTTTTTAGTTTGAATTTTTGAAAATGTTCTTGTCATTTCATTTTCTATTTTTTGTTTTGGGATTAGTGAATTCGGTCTCTTTTACCTTAGTGCTTTGCTTGGGTGCTTTCTGATAGTTCTTGCAGAGTCTGAGGGTTGTAGAGTCATACTTTTGCTTTTTATCTCATTTTAATTCAAAAAAATACAAAAACAGTTGCTTTTTGCATCATTATGCATTATTTCATTTTTCATTTTGTATGGTACTTGCATTAGGTTTGCTTGGAGAGTATGAGTTAGATTTTCATATAGGAATGATTGCATATTCATTTGAAAGAAAATTTTGCATTTCACGTAGTAGCATACCCCATTTTTCATTTGACACAGTGCATTTGCATTGATTGTTAGGTGTTCATTTTACTTCTTTTTACGTCATAACATCATTAGTTGCATGACCATTTTCCCTTTTGAGTAATAATCCAATTAAAATCAATGCATAATAAAATGAATTACACTCTTTTCTTTTATAGGGTGCACCAACAAGATTAGGTTTTAGGGTCATGGAATAGTTCATTGTTAGTAAATTCTCCAAGAACACTAAATGAAACATTTATGTGTCTGTCCAGGTGAGAGTGTGAAATTACTTTATATAATTCATGTTTCTCATGATCCTCCTCTTATAAGGGAGTTAAGCATGGGGAAGTGTGAGTGATTATTGATTGGGATGACCCCTAGTCATAACTGAGTAGCACCGAAGATATTTCCAGGATTGTATTCGTATCTGGGGGCTCTTTCGAGAGTTTTGGGCTCATATGGTCAATCCCACCTGAAACTGTCCACTTGAGCATTGATTATATTTAGGTGACCTTAGTTGCCTTACCTAGGTTATCGAGGGGGTACTTCACAGAGGTTATTTTGTAGGTGTCCTGGCTAGGTATGGGTCGGACCGCATAGTCTCTATATGTGTCAAAGATCAGGGCCACTATAATTGGTTATGAACCTCCACTTGTTGTGTATGGGAGTTTCAAGCCTCTCCTAGGTGAGACATACCTGCTTCATTCAGGAGCTCACATATCCTACCTTGTTTGCTTGTGATTTGGATTTACATTTTATAGGTATATTCTCTGTGCATGCTAGTTTTCCTAGGGTTTCCCTAATTAGATTGAGTCTTTTTCATTTTTGAGTCATTGTGGATTTCGGTGTGGCACTTTGCTGTTCTTTTCATTTAGAAAGACTTCCACCTTCCACTTCTCCTCCTCCTTTGGGAGAGAGAAAGAGACAGTCCAGGAGGAATACTTCTCATGTTGATTCACACACGATGAGAGATCAGGAGGATTAGATTCTTGAGATGTCTTCTCCACCTCACAAGGTTGGGGATGTAGATTCTACTCCCATATATGATCCTTCACTGGAAATACCTTCACATTCTAGCTATGATCCCTCATTCACAGGTCGCCGGTATTCGTTTCTAGGCGACGAGACTCATCATGAACCCATAAACACTAGTCATGTTCATTATGGCATGTATGATATCCCTGCACCCGATCCAACACATCATGTCAAGTCAGAAGTTGAACCTAGCACTATGCTTGGGGGCAATCCTATTCCTTTCCATGTGGAGAGATTTGGGAGCACTAGTCACATTGCACCTTCCATCTCATTGGTGGAAGCTACCTCACATGTCCGTCCTAGACCTAGTGTTAGTAGTCATATGTAGATACCAGAACCGAGACGAGTGACCATAGGGAACACCACTTACATCCCTTCACATGTCCCTTTGTCCTCGAACCCTACTCCCTCGAATGCATTTTTGACAACCCTTCCTCCCCCTCATTCATGTGGTCCTTTGGGCCAGAATATTGCTACTAGCTACGTTAATACTAAGACTGCTTGGATAGTAGTATCTCAGAGTCAAGTACCTCCTGTTGTCTCGTGAGGTCATATTCCTATTTTTGGATCCTCTAATGGTCCATCGCAAGGAGTTCACCATATCCCTAACTATAGAGCTTCTCATGGGACATCCCATGGGACACCTTATGGAGCTTCTCATGCACAGTCTTATGGACCACAGTATGGACATAACTATCAACCCTATGGGTACGGGTATCAACAACCTGCTTAATATTCCAATTATGGATTTGTAGCACTACATAGTCAAGGTACACCACATCATAATGCTTCCATGCATCCCTATATGGGTCAAATGGGAGGAGGATATTATGTCCAAGGCCATGGTATTTATAGAAATCAGCCTTACATGAACCAGAACTATCAGGGAGCATGGCATAGATTGGCTCAACCTAGGCTCCCTTTCCTCTCAACATTGAACTTACCTGACTTATCGAGACTTATGAATGATCCAGTATCTCATGACCTGGCTTGGATGGCCATCCCTAACAAGCTTCCTTCAAACATTCCAAATTTTGAGGGCAAAGTTGGAGAAGATCCTAGTGAGCATGTCACTACTTTTCACCTTTGGTGCTCTTCCAATTCCTTACATGACGATTCAATCCATTTAAGGTTATTTCAACGCACCCTCACCGGGCCTGTAGTGAAATGGTATATAGAGTTACCAAGGTGGGAATTTTTTTTATTCAATGAACTTGCCATGAATTTCCTCAATCACGGCTCTAGAATGTTCCATGTGGTGTACAAGATCGACCTATGAAACATTTCCATATCACGAATTATGTTAAAGTAAGAAAGGATTAGATGGTCAAGGTAAAAAATGGAGATATATGTGCAACCGTAGCTGATTCCATGATCTGAAATAGCATGGTCAGATACTGAATTTCGATATGCAAAAAGATGTAGAGCTCACAGAGATCGATGGTTTCAAAGAGAGACCAATCTTGATCGATGGATAGGAAACATTCCGCGATCAGAAGTTGCTCACCCGATCAAAGGAAAGATGGTTAGTGGAATGTTAAAATTATTAGAGATAGACGGTCCTGATGAGGATGGTTTAGAGATCGTTGGTGGATATTCATCCCCCTAAATCAAGCTACACATGTTGATAGTATTGAGGTTTCGACATGAAGACCCTGCATAGCAAAGGACTGCATTACAAAGAAGAGGATATACAATGCAAATTATATGGAGGCACATGTGGGTTAGGCTGCCTATAAAACTATAAAAGTGCCTATGTGAAGTTAAAAAAGGTTTGTCTTTTCAGAGCCTCGATATAAGAAAATACCTTGAATGCATACAGATTTTCCAGCATTGTTAGATTAGAGAACTGTGCTAAGTGACGAGGTAAGAACCCTTATACTTCCTCAATAATTTTAAAAATGGATAGACCAGAAGAGATAGAGGTAGTGTTGGGTATATCTTATATTCTTTGCATGTGTGTATGGAAAGGAGGTTCACATGTCAGCGCTGCAGCTCGGTGATCCCAAAAGCACCTTGGCTATTTATAGATGTTTGTGGCTATTTTTAGATTTTGCCTAAAAATATGTAACTTAATCCTGGTTAAGGGATTGGAGTCTTTTTCTAATCTAGTTTAATGGATTAGGGTATTTGGATGTTGTGGAATACCTATATTTTGTATTGTGAGGATTCATAATGTAATGAAGAGAATATAGGAGGTGTGGCTCCAAGGTTTTCTGGTTTTCTCGGTTGGTAAATATCTGTGTTTGTGTGTGAATGATGTGTTGTGATATCTATTTTGCTTAAAATAATATGTATGCTTTGCTTCTCTTCACATGTTCAAAACTTACATGTGGTATCAGAGCTCAATTTTGGCATCAAGGGGACGCCTTTGCTGCTAAGGGTTCGACGCAGTTGATAGATCTCGGGCCTGTGATAAAACTGGGTTCAGTGGGAGCTTTGCAGTGTTGATTTGTGTATTGAAAGAGAATGGTGAGAACTTAAAGAATCAAGATCAAGAAATTTAACAACCATAATTTTAAGCTATGGAATCTCAAAATGGAGGATCTTTTGGTAGATCAGGAACAGTGGATTGCTGTTGATTCGGGTATGAAACCCACTGCAACGTCACAATATGATTGGGATAAATTATAAAGAAGGGTGAGGAGTACAATATGATTGTGCTTATCAGAATCTGTGTTGTTGAACGTATCTGGTGAAGATAGTGTAGTAAAGCTATGGGAAAAACTAGGGAGTTTGTATCAATCAAAATCCCTTGTGAACAAGTTGTTTCTGCAAAAGAAGTTGTTTCACCTTGGAATGGATGAGAATGAAACTGTAACAGAGCATTTGAATGTCTACAATACTCTCGTAAGTCAGATAACCTATGTTGGTATTAAAATGGCTGAAGAAGATAAATGTATTACATTATTGTGTTCTTTTTCGGATTCCTGGGACAACCCAATTGTTGCAATAGGTAGTGCTAGCTAGGAGACCTTAAAATTTGATGAAATTGTATCATCCCTACTATCATAAGAGATGAGGCAAAAAACCATGGATAATCATATCATGGATTCCTTATCTATGAGAGGTTTCCCCCAGGAGAGAAACAAAAATAAAGGATTTAGGGGGAGATCTAAATCTAAGGGTTGATCTAAATCCACAGGAAAATGAATAAGGAAGTGTTGGAAATGCGATAAAGTGGGGCACTATAAAAAGGATTGCAGATCTAAGAATGTTGAGAAAGCAAATGGATATGAGGATACCCCTTCCATGGAGGGGAAGAACTCCTCAAAAGAAGGAGGGGATTGTACCTAGCTTCCACAGGTAATCCTTTAGAACATGATATATGGCTGATTGTCTCAAGTGCGTCATGTTATATGTCCCCTCATAGCGAGTGGTTCTTTGAATATGAAAAGTACAATGGAGGAGATGTGTAATTGGGAGATGATTCACTAGCCAGTATCATTGGACATGGTAGAGTCAAGCTAAAACTGAAGGATGGATTAGAACTCTACCTAGATTGCTACACATTCCAAATCTAGCAAGAAACTTGATATCTGTCGGAAAGATGGATGTTGCAGGTGTAAAGACTGTGTGTGGAGATGGAGGTTGAAAAATGGTTCGAGGATCAATGGTATTGATGAGGGGAGTTCAGTATGGAACTCTGTACAAACTATTGGGAAAAACCATCATTGATGAATGTAACAATTCTATTGTGATGGAGGAAGGAGGTAAAGATGACAAAACCCTGTTTGCATTAGGAGGAAAGACAATGCTATGGAATCAAAGATTGGGGCATATTGAAGAAAAGGTACTTCGAGCATTACAAGCTAAAGGTATGGTTGAAGGTATGACTAATTGCACTCTAGATTTTAATTTCTGTGAACATTGCATATATGGAAAACAAAATTGAGTAAGATTTGCATCTGGTGCTACAAGAGAAAAGGGAATTCTAGAATTAATACATAGTGATGTGTTTGAATTTGTTCCTGTTCCATCATTAGGAAAATATGTGTATTATGTTTCATTTATATATGATTTCTCAAGGAACATATGGATTTATTTCCTTTGAAAGAAATCTGAATTATTTTCCAAGTTTAAAGAATTTAAGGCTCTTCTAGAAAATCAGTCAGAAAAGAAAATGAAGGTGTTGAGGATAGATCATGGTGGAGAGTTCTATGGGAATGAATTCGAGGAATTTTGTAAGAAGTGTGGTATATCAAGGAAAGAGACTACTCCATACACACCTCAACATAATGGAGTTGATGAGAGGAAGAATAGGATGTTGATGGAAAATGCAAGGAGCATGCTAAGCAGTGCTGGGATAGGACAAGAATTCTGGTCAGAAGCAGTGGAGACAGCATGTTACTTGGTAAATCGATCACCCACATCAACATTGATTGATAAAACTCCACAAGAGGTATGGACTGGTAAGAAACCCTCTATTAAGCATCTAATTTTTTTGTTGTTGTGATGCTTATGTACATGTTCCAAAGGAGAAATAGAGCAAGTTGGATAACAATGCTAAGAAGAGTATCTTTATTGGCTATAAAGATGGTATGAAAGGGTATAAGCTTTGGAATCCTATAACTAAGAAGATTGTTTATAGTCAAGATGTTGTGTTTCGAGAGGTCAAAGAAGTCCCTAGACAGGAAGTGAATCCAATGGAAAAGGAACCAGAGAAAATAAAGTTTAAGTTAGAAGATGAAGAATCTGACTCAATAGAAGAAGCAGAATTAGAAGAAGAAGAACCTCATACTCCAGTTTTGAGGAGATTATCTCAAGAAATAAGGAAACCAGAAAGGTATTCCCCTCTTGATTTTTTTTCTCATTTTCCTATGTCTATTACCGATGATGATACTAGAAATGTGAAGGAATCTGTTAATTCAGAGGATAGTGATCTTTGGAAAAAGGCCATGGATGAAGAAATGGATTCCTTGGACAAAAATGAAGCTCAGAATCTAGTCCAGTTACTAGCTGGGAGAAAATCTGTTGGGAGAAAATGGCTATTTAAAAATAAGTTGAATGCAGAAGGTAAAGTGGATAAGTATAAATCCTGCTTGGTAGCAAAGGGATATTCTCAGGTAGAGGGGATTGATTTTGGTGAAATATTTTCTCTAGTTGCAAAATTAACTTCTATTAGATTTCTTCTTTCTATTGTTGCTTCTTTTGATCTTGAAGTAGAGTAGATGGATGTGAAGAAAACGTTCTTACATGGGGATCTGAAAGAAGAAATATACATGAAACAACCAGAAGGGTTCATAGTAAAGGGAATGAATGAGTTGGTATGTAAACTAAAGAAGTCCCTTTATGGTCTAAAGCAATCTCCAAGGATGTGGTACCAAACGTTTGACACATACATACTTGGATTGGGGTTTATGAGAAGCAAAGCTGATCACTGTGTATATTCCAAACAGGTTGGTGATCACTTCATTAACATAGTTCTGTATGTTGATGACATGTTGTTGATTGGAAAAAAACAAAGATGTTATAAAGGAGGTGAAGTCTCAACTTTCCTCCAAGTTTGATATGAAAGATCTCGGTGCTGCAAACTTCATTCTAGGAATGGAGATAAGAAGAGATCATGCAAACAAAATGATCAGTTTAAATCAAATAAAATGTGTTGAGATGGTACTACAAAGATTTAACATGTAGGAAAGTAATACGGTCAAGGTTCCTATTCTTGTAGGTGTAAAGTTATCTGTAGAGCAGTGTCACAAGACACAGGAAGAAGAACAAGACATGTCACGGGTTCCATATGCTAGTGCAGTTCGTAGTTTGATGTATACAATGGTCTATACAAGACCAGACATTGCTCATGCAATGGGAGTTTTGAGCAGATATATGTCAAAACCAGGAAAGGAGCATTGGAAAACTGTAAAGAGGGTCTTCAGATATTTGCGTGGCACCATAGATTATGCAATCTGCTACTAAGGAAGACCTGGACCAGACAGAGTAATAGATGTACATGGATTTGTTGATGCAAACTAGACTGAAGACCTTGATCATAGAAGATCTACAAGTGGGTATGTGTTTAACATATTTGGAGGAGATATCAGTTGGATGACTAAGAGACAAGCTGTAGTTGCATTCTCAACTATAGAAGTTGAATACATGGTAGCCACTCATGCAAGCAAAAAAGATGTGTGGTTGCAAATATTGTGTTCAGGTATTGTGTTTGTACATAAAGGTGTAAGGTTAGATTGTGATAGCCAAAGTGAAATATTCGTAGAAAATAACCTTGCTTATCATGCTAAGACAAAGCATATTGATGTGCAATATCACTTTGTGAGAGATATGGTTGAAGACAAGAAGGTGCTGCTAGAGAAGGTTGACACCGTGAAAAATGTTGCAGACTCATTAACAAAGTCTGTTAGTACAGAAAATTTCTCTTGGCGTAGAGAATCTATGGGCATTGATTCCCTAAACCTGTGACTTTATGAGTACATGACTCATTTCTATGCAAAGGAAACAATAAGTGGGATAATGTTGGGTATATGTTATATTATTTACATGTGCATATGGAGGGTAGGTGCGCATGTAAGTGCTACATCTCAGTGATCCCAAAAGCACCTTCGATGGAAACGACCATTTTCGATGCGAGCACAGCGAGCAAAATATTTTGGATATTTATAGATTTTATGGCTATTTATAGTTGTTTGTGGCTATTTTTAGAATTTGTCTTAAAATATGTAACTTAATCCCGGTTAAAGGATTGGATTATTTTTCTAATCTGGGTTAACAGATTAGGGTATTTGGATGTTGTGGAAGACCTATATTTTTTATTATGAGGATTCATAATGTAATGAAGAGAATATAAGAGGTGTGGCTCCAAGGTTTCCTGGTTTTTCCTGGTTAAGGGTTTCTAGGGTAAATCTCTGTGTTTATGTGTGAATGATGTGTTGTGATCTCTATTTTGCTTAAAATAATCTGTATTCTTTGCTTCTATGCACAGGTTTAAAACTTATAGGTAGTATAAGTGGGAGATAGTGAGGAATGAGGGATTAGTAGCAGGAAGTAGGAAGAAGGCCTCGTAGATGAAAATGCATAAATATTTGATACCATCTTGTTGAATGAAGCAGTTGAAACAGTGAAATGTAAATTGGAAGTTCTTAAGAACCAAGGTAGAGATACATGTCGTGTTTTCAAGTCATTTTCCATTTCTTTTCTGTTAACAAAACCCCCGATTTCCCCAAGTTCGTCAAATGGTGTGCAGATAAATTTTCGAGCACCGAAGGATTCATCATGAATAGGTCCAAATCCAAAATCCTTTTCCCAGTTCAAGCCCTTGACATTTGTAAAGCCATCCATGTCCCAGAATAATTTGTCCACACTTCCCAAGAATACGAAGAACAGAACATTGTACATTTTTTCTGAGAATCCGCAGTTGAAAGCAACTAAGCCTTCATGAAGTGTTGTTCACTACCCAATGCTGAATTTATCACCATATATTACCGTATTGACCTAATTCTATTTAATGAAGAAACACAGTGGTGGATAGCCCTAGCTAGTAAGTTCCTAGGTTTAGATACAGATGGCTATGTCACGGATTCATTATTGAGCCTACTGTTTGTCTTGGGTGCCTTTCCGGTCAAACCTGAACTCATTGGGCAGTCGTTTCAGTCCCGTCATCTTAAGTTTGATGAGTTCCTAGCTCAGAACATTCATTCTCAATTAGATAATTTCCACGACACCAGATTGTTCATATTTCAATCCTTTTTATTGACAATGATCTTATCTTACAATGAATATTTTTCATAGGCACCAAGGTCAGTAATCACTGACGACATGACCAAGAATTACTGTGAATTCTTGAACTCTTTGATGGTAGAGATATATGATATCTTCTTTCCAAGAAAAATTTCCCAGGGTGTTTCCTGAGATGAGGGAAATGCTGCAGCTATCTCCTAGTAAGATGATAAGAGATTGGTTTTTGACCGAATCTTAAATAGTTATAAGACTATACAGTTTTGTGCATCAACCATACATCCTTCCTTCCTTTTTGACAGTTAGGAATTTTGCACTGGAGTTGATTGGGAAAAAGCTCACCATTGAAGAAGAACATATTATGAGTTTTAATAAAAGTCTAGGAATAAATTTTCCTTGGAAGGTGGGGCCATACATAGTCAAAAGCAAAGATGCCCTACCACGGGTCGAAAATCTACTCAAGAGCATGGGATTCCTTTTGGGATAGACCATAAATTACAACCCACACCAGGTGATTTCCAAAAGGATAAATGCTAATAAGAATAACCTTTCAAGCACTCTGAAATAGCTGGACTTAGGGAAGCTGGGAATTGGGATGATTATCCTAATGTCACCACAAAGGAGGTTAGCATGGAAAAAAACTCTGCCTCATCCCTTCCCAAGGAAAATTCCTCCCCAATGGACCTGTCAAACATAGTTACAATGGCTGGAGATGTTTCTCCATTGGTTAGTTTCTTGGAGAATACTAAGAAGAGAGACCATGTAGAACCCATGGATACTGATGATATAGACACTACCAGCACGCCAAAAAAACATAGAGTGGAACCAGAAAAGCAGATAGTGCTAGTAAAGAGAAGTGGTATGAGAGGCGAGATGGAGATGAACAATGGAAAGGGAAAATAGAAACAAGAAAAACCCATAACAACTAGGATAGTACTGTAGGAGTATATATTTGATGGGAAGACCCCAAGAAAATATGCTTCTAAAGAATATTTTCTAAACACTTATAGAGAGATAGTCGATAAAACCTTCGATGACACAGTGGGGTAGTATGATGAAATAAGGCAGTTTCCTGGGCCCAGCATAGCATTGAAGACTATGAGAGATCATACTACAGACACCCTAAGTCTGGTCGTGTCAACGGGTAATAAAGTGTCAGAGGTTAGGGTGAACCTAGGGAAGGTTCCTACTCCAGATATCATCCACCTTAATACAGAAACTAGGATATCTTGAATACTATAATACTAAAAGCCACTTTACAGATGTCCAAGCTAGAATCTTGTAAAACAAAGGCTCAAGATCTATTGAGGAAAGTAAGAGTTGAAAACAAGGCTCTGAAGGTCCAATTTCAAAAGTTGCAAGATGAATTAGTAAAAATGGATGGGCAAGAAGATAAGGGAGCATTGGCTCAGAAGTTGTTGAATGAGAAAGAAAAAGAAATCCAAGTGCTTAAAAAGAAGCTAAAAATTCCTTCTTCCCAACTCATTCAGAGCTCTGAGTTGATAGAGTTCGAGAAGGAAAATGAGGTTTTAAATACTGACTTGACTGATTGCAAGGCCATAATTTTGAAGCTCAAGGAGAAAGAGAGGCACTGGGAGAAGGAAACCAAGTTGCTAAAGGAAAGTGAATCAAGTTTGAAAGTTAAGCTAGCATCCCAAGAGAAGGAGCTACAAGAGAAAGGTGAAGTGATGGAAACCTCTGCCATTATACCCAATATAGATATAAACACCACCTCCTTGGCTAGTGCTATAGCTAAGGGATGTAGTGATTATAGGATTGAAGATGCAGAATAAGAATTTGGAACAAATAGCTTCTAAAAGGGAAGAAGAGAGAAAGAAATTGGCAGAAAGATGTCAGGAGTTGCTAGAAAAAAATACTAAGTTAAACAAGCAAGTGACAGGCCAAATGGCCCTACAAGGATGTTGGCATATGATATGGGATAAAATCATTTTAGAAGCTGGTAGGTTCATACCTTATTTAAATTTGATTTCAGATCAAGAGGATGCCTTGGAAATGGTAAAGAAAAATATTTCAATAGTAAAGGGAGAATTGGATAAAAGACCAGTGGGGGTAGCTGAGGGCACTGCCAATTTTCTAAGTAGCTTATCAGAAGAACATATCTGCAGGTATGATATCCAAAACAGATTGGCTATTATTTCAGGATCTAGGAAGGTAATTGGAAAACAGATAATGCTAGACACTGTTCAATCCAAAATTGATATTATCGATCACAAAGTAAAAGGGGTGATCACATTGTTTAAACCACCGGTGAATAGGGGGATTCCTTTATTTTGGGAAGAAAAATGACCTTTATTGACTCAAGAAGAGTATCTGGAAAGGGTGGTCCTTCTTAGGTCCGACAACATTAGTTTTGGGGATATGCAACATGCTTTGTCAGTCCCCACTGTGTTTGAGAAATTGGCGGGAGCATTTGAACTATTATCTGATTTTAAAGCCACCTACACTGTAGTACCTAATTTCTCATACACCGAGAATACAGAGCTCAAATGAATAGCACACGACATGGTTGTTGCGACTTTACCGGGTCCGAATTTGTGGAAGTCAATTCAATTATATGGGTCAAACAAGATGAGATTACAGCCTTAAAAACCTCAAGTAAATCATCCAGCATAGTTTTCTTCTAAGAGAAATTGTTCCTAGTCACTTTCTCAAATTTTGTGCAGCTGTCAATAGTTGAGACATACATAAGGGGATTTTTAGCCTATTTCATTCGATATTTTACATTTTATTTTTTTCTTATGTAAATCATGGTGTATATGCCATGTTCATGTTTGTTGGAAATTTGTTATTTAGTTTGTAACAAATTTTGATTCTGAGGGTCGGTCGAAGAGATCCGAAAAACATTATAAATATACCTCTTGCAGAGGAAAACAGGGTTGGAACCCGAGTGATTTTGGAGTTGTATGTATTTGATATTTTCTAATAGAATTACGGAGCCGAAGATGGTGTTTTTTGTAGGGATTCATGTGTTGATCCATATTACAGTCTTTGCTTTCTTTCCCTTGTGAATGTTTTTCTTGTTTATCTATTCATTGTGTTTTCTTTCACTTTTGGAATGAGTGTATGACAATTTAGAATTCATAATCGTATGCTCTAGATGTTCTTTTTATAGGTCCACAAATCATTTCTTCTAAAGTTAATACAAAATTCATTTTGTAATGCTCTATGTTAATGGTTTGTTCATGTTCTTCACTTACCACCAAACAACCATTATTTGACTGTAAATGAATGTCTATCTTGCCTTTGCATTAAATTTTCCTTGCATAAATTTCTTTTATATATATAATTCACATCTTAACTCCATATCCCAATGGTCCTATATCTCATTTAATCCAATATTATAAAAACTAGGCATTTTCATCTGTATATATCTGGCAGTGTTAATACTTGGTGAGAGATCCCTCTTGGGAGAGAAGAAAGTTAGTCTTCCCTCCGAAAGTGGTTTTGTTGTTACCTGGGAATAATCCTTCACAAACTATGGTAAATTTCCAGTGCTAATAAGAGGAAGAAGAAAAGGGCTAAACATGTGTTGTAGACTCGTATGGAATCCTATTGGCATTGAAATTTTTTATAGGAGTAACCAAAGGAGGAGGAGAGGTTGTAGCCTAAGGAGTTCTAGAAGTTTGGAGAAGCTATGATAAACAAATTACAAATTGTTATGATAAAGATCATTGTTCAACAAATTAAACACTGATTTTGGTTGAAAGAATTCAATTTTAAATGGTAACATAGATTCTATCTTTTCTCCTCATATTTTTCATTTACCCCATTCTTTTTACTACTTTTCCCTTTCATTATTTGAAATGGTATATACTTTTCCCTTTTCTCCATATTGTATATCATATACATGATTATTGTCAAACAAATCAAAAGTGGGTCAGTATGTTGTGCACAACACATAAACAAGGTTACCAAAGCACCATGTATATAAACAACGTGTTAAGACACTGAGTTACGTAGCTTATGGAAAGACAATCTCTTTGTCCTATATAATGGAGCTCTCATTTGTAGTAGTAAGTACGTGATTATTCCTTAAGGGTTGGCATCTGAGAAGTGGTATTTGAATAATATTTGAGACAAAATCAAATTACATTACCTTGCCTTTAGTATGATGGACTTGTCTTGGATTTTAGCCAGCATGGATTTCACCTATTGGTATAAGTCTAAGTTGTAGCAGCATGAAATGGAATTTAGAATATATTTTCTTGGCCTTTTAGATGTACAACCCACCCTTACTGAATTTGTTTTTAAATATATATAACCTCGTCGGTTATCTAACATCTTGTGGCCTCGTCTGACGAAGTATCCATAACTACGACAAGAGTGATCCAACGGGACTGTCATCAGTTATCTGACATCCTATGGCCCTCGTCCGACAAAGTCACCATAAATCTGACGAGAAGGACATCACAAAAATGACAAGGAGAAGTTAAATATCCAACCCATAATCATCTCAAAATAGACAACATAAACCCAAACACCATCAAGCAACTCCGATAGGTCACTATTGCCAATTCGACTCCTCACAACTGAAAATTCGACAACATGGCCATTGCAGAAACGACAAGGAGATGTCGGACATCTGACAACTGGTAGTCAGAAATATGACAACTAGTCATATCAATATAGACAGCATAAACCTGAATTTTTATGAAGTAAGTGGGGCACCTTCGACAAGGAGACATCAGATGTTCGACAAAGTAGAAGTCAGGAATTCGACGGCTTAGTGGTGAAATAATTTGGCATATTCGCTTCATATGCTATCGAAAAGTCGACGAGTTTTGACATGTGGTCGAATATTTGATGATATGCCCCCAAAGAAAAAAAAAATATGTTGTCGAATAACAGACAGGTATCTATATAATTTCAGACATGGCATCCGTCGGATTTTGGGCTCAAATTTTGTCGTGGATGATGAAGTGGTTTGGTACTAGATGATAACCAAGGGATCGGTTTGGGTATGAGTTAAGGGGATTTCTATGCTGAGGGGGGGATATTCATGGGAGAAGAAATGGAGGTAAAAGTAAGGGATGAGAAAGAATCAGATGTAGGAAAAACATCTTTATGAGGAAGAGTCATAGAGGTAGGAGGGATGTTCACTTGAGGAAGCTGGGAAATTGGGGGGATTGAGATAGGGTGAAGTGGTGAAAGGGGAAGAGGAGAAGTATGAATGGGTGATTCAACTGATACTATGCAAATTCTAGTAGTATCTTCCATAATTAGTGATATATTTATTTCTGAGTAGGATTGCTGGTAAAATGACGAATGTAACATAGTGTGAAAAAATTACAGATTAGGAATGGATGACAAAAGGGTAGTCAAAACAGCTTCTGGGCAAGTAGCAGGATCTTCTTCCACTTCCATATCACTATGCACATCATGAATTTTAGTATGAGCTGACGATAAAGGAATTACCTATTTTATAGAATGGTCTTGCACAGGTGCTTGCTCTTGTTTAACAATAGGGAGCAAAGGCATCTGTCTTTGTTTTATGGGTGCTTCCTGCAATTGAGTCTATTCAGAGCTCACTTGAATCTTTTGTTTCTTAGGATGTGTTTCAGCCATCTCTGTATGGGTTTATAGTTGGGAACTGTTTTTTTCAAGATTCCTCCTAAATTCTACCCCTTTCTGGAATGTATCTTCCATTGAAGCAAGCTGAGGACTAGATGGGCCATTAAGGATACCTTTACCTTTTGTCCTTGGGTTGAGCAACAAGGGAAGAAACTAAAATTGTTACCTATTCTCTTGCTTCCTTTTCTATTTCCTTCTTCTGAATATTTTTTTTTATCTTGAGGTTATCTTCCCTTTCATGGGGAATTCTTATCTTGAGATCCTTCTGGTACTTGTACAAATGGCACTTGATATTCGGATCAATGATCTTATTCATTACCTCGTGAAAATATGTAGCTTCTTGGAACATGGAATCATCAAAGTCATTTTCATGAGTGTAGTGAAGTCTAGCGTGATCATGTGCAAAGAGGTTTTCCAAATAAGATATTGGGTCATGCATTCTCTTGGATGCATCTCCCAAGTTCATAATAGAAATTTCCTTACCCAACATGGCTGCATTGGTGGAGTTCTATAGCACAAGAGAGTCAAGAGACACAGGAAATTCATGCCAAGCCCTTTTCTTATGCTTAGTCAAATTGGGAAAACCCCCATCGATTACAATCTAATAGGAAAATTCCTATAGCACCATAAGGTCGGGAACTATCCTAGGAAGTAGGTGGACTGTATTGCTGCCTCAAATTCTTATATAAGAGAAATATTCTTCTACGTACCAGTAACCATACAATGAAATTAGTTCCCTAGCACCTTTAGAGAATGCAAGAGCATTAGACTTGAAAATTTTAAAATACATTGACCCAAGAAATAGGTCACAAAGCTCATAAACCTGAGGGATGAAGTTATATTGCAACATATCAGAGCAATATATATGTATAGGTGGAGATTTATTGTTCCAATACCAATTTAAATATGGGAAATAAGAAGATGCACATAATGCATCCATCACGAACCATGACATATAGAAGGTCAGCTTTCGGTTGCCCGTGGTTTTCTGATACTTCTCAGTTTCTTCTCGCAAATTGCAGGACAAAATTTGTACCCAATTGAAAGAATCACTTGTAAGAAAAATATGGTGTTCCATAGGAACCTTCTGCGCTTTAAACAAGGAATAGTTTGGCAACCCATGTAACCGACAAAACATAGCTTTTAGTAACAAGAAAGGTTCTTTGAATCAGGAAATTGGATATACTAGAATTGAAGCAGGGATGACTAATGTTGGATCTTCTAACTAGGATTTAACTACCTCTTTGTAATTGAACCTGGAGAGAGTTTCATCAAAAATTTTGATGAGAGAAGTTGTTTGGGAGGTCCCAAAGAATAATCCATAGCAAATACATTAGGATGGAATGAAGCAACAAGGGTATTGTTTGTGTCATGAAACGAGCATCCCTTAGGGTCGACATGGTCTAATGCCCACTTGAAAGGGTCTGTATAGGGCATGAAAGGAGGTCTGGAAGTGATGGAGTGGAGCTGAGAACTACAAATATTAAGATAAGTGGGTTAGTCGTGGGTAACAGAGGAAAAATATTCATTTTCAAAGATGGAGTAAATTCTGGACCAGTCTAGATATAGGGTATCAGATATGTGCCCACTAGTGTTAGTAAAACATCGACGTTGGGGTCTTTGTTCTTCTTATCTTGAAGAGTTGTTTTTGACCTAGTGTTCCTAGACATGGTGGATGCCTTCTCTGATTGGATCTTGGAAACCATGTCTGACAAAGATGTGAGTTCAATTTTAATAGAAAAATGGCCAGGCAGTGAAAAATTATGGTGAAAACACTTGGAAGACCGCAAATTTGTGCGCTTGCAAAAAGAGAAAATGCACAATAAAAACCATGAGCACAACGAAAAAGCATGAGAAAAATGGTAAAAAATCAATTGTAACTTTAAAATCCCAAAAATAAACGACCAA
The DNA here is from genome assembly GCA_001517045.1 of Pseudotsuga menziesii. NCBI lineage: Eukaryota > Viridiplantae > Streptophyta > Pinopsida > Pinales > Pinaceae > Pseudotsuga > Pseudotsuga menziesii. Next base: position 135,966 of record LPNX010200774.1, read on the forward strand.
AAGAACTTGGGTGTAGATTTCGTATGCATGGACCATTGAGATCAAGGAAGAAAAACATAATACAGGATTTGACAATGTCCATTCTTCATGGTTTTCGATTTCTGATTTCTGAAAATCGGGAAAGAAATATTCATCCAAGAAAGGATGCGGGGTTTTCAATTTCCGATATGGGAAAGGAAAAGTCAAAAGTTGGAAAGGTATACATAATCATAAATTAGAAATGATCTTACCGATATCTGGGATCCGAAATGTCAGAAATCGGAAATCAGGAGAAAACCAAACAACTTTAATAAAACTCGAGTTTCCGGTTTTTGACACCTAAAAATCGAAAATCAGAACAAGGGATTTTCTTTATTTGAAAAGATAAGGTTTTCGAGATCTGAATATCGAAAGACGAAAAACAAAATTCAACTTATCTCCAAAAAAGGGATTTTCGCTTTTCGAATTTCGATAAGTAGGGATCAGAAACTCTGAAAAAAGTTTGAAAACACATAAAAAGGTCCCAAAATCCCCCCCCCCCCCCAAAAAAAAAAAACAAGGTTCACTGAAGAATTTTATTCAATCAAAACAAAGTAAAAATGTACTTACAACTTGATAGCTTCCCTAAGTGATGTATGGCTAGAAAAACTAGTCAATGGGGATATGTTTCAAGTAGAAACAAGGCTGCACTAACATGGAAATATACCTTATCATTTGCTGAAAAATAAAATGTCAATGTTAGAAAAAATCAAATTGAGTTAGTTTTCAACATTTTCAATAAACAAAATTTATCAATTTGGAAATGTGATTCAATTGCAACGTTTCATATTTTTTTTGGAAGAAAAATTCATTGTGTAGTTATTCAAAAATATCCATGTAAGATGGAGGATGTATTTTTTTCAGCTTTGTTGCATCCAATATGTAAAAGTGACCATCATTAACTTGCACTCACTGCTAAATGTATATTTTTTGTTATAATATCCATTTCAAATTTCTTCTTAATTTTTGTGACTTTTTTATGTAATTACTAGATTAAAAACACGTGTAAACATTTATCAAACAAATAATAAGTTATTGACATTTGTAAATGTATAAGTTTTGTTAAAAATATTATTTTCTCTAAAGTGGTCAAATTAATATTTTTATATTATCATAAGATCCCTTAATGTTATGTCAAATGTTCTTTAAAAGTTTGAGCTGCATTATTGAATTTCTAAAACAAACCAATTTCACTATAATATATCACAATATTCTAGTTTAATGAATAAATTCACTTTACACTGGATGTGGGTGCCTCTGTGAAGAAAGGAAAATAATGAGTGACTTTTGGGGCACACAATTGTCCCATGACATCACTCCCTTGACATCATTTTTCCTGATATTAATAAGCATTGTCTGGCCTCCACTTTGCATCGCGTGAGCTCCAAATTCTTCATGGGGAGTGACCCTCCTACTGTCATCCTATACCATGCCTACGTCTGTAAAATCAATGCCATATTAATGGATCCTATCGAAGTGTGTTTACTTCTCCTGATTAAGGGATGCATGTTCTTCATTCCACCCTCCATCCACTTGCCTCTATTCATTCCCATGGATATTGGTCACCTTTCAATTCTGAAGGTGACAAGAAAATTCCACAGACCTGTTGGAAGTCAGCAACAACCCCTTCATTTCTCATTAAGATGAAGGGAGATCAGCTATTTTTATGATTTACCGATTTAAAATTATAAAAGAGCACCTTCAGAATCTTTGATTCTGAAGGTACTCTCAATTGGAGAAGAGTAAAATGGCATGTTAAAAGTTGATGAAATCATTTTTCACAAACTTGGTAATTAGCAGCTGTCTGTTTAATAAGTCAGTTTCATAAATTGTTATATAATCAATTTTTAAATTAAATTTATCATATTATATATGATTTAAGAAAACTTGAAAGGATAGTTTGCCAAAGGGAAATCCACGAAACACATTCTGATCTGGATATGGATGAGGTATTATGAGTTCTAAACTCCTAGAACTAAAGGTAACTTATTAAATCAAAACTCTTATTAAACCTAATGTTCATATTTCATATGTAATATCTTACCATGACTTTGTAAAAATTGTATATATGTAGTTAAATAAATAAAGGAGTATTATATGGGAAATTTTCATATATTATAGTTTTATAACTTAGTATTCTATCAAATTCGATGTAGGATATTAATCGATGGGATTTTTGAAAGTTTTAAAACTAGATCTATGAAGTTTCATGTATATACATAGTATAAATATTAAATCAAATCATTAGTTAGTTTCCATGCAAAACATTTGGTATATGATTTTGATACTATATCGCCTTGAACGCTACCAACTTTCACGCTCAAACTGGAGAAGACCATTAATTGACAGAGTTTACGAGATCCATGTGTCAAATTAATAACGCCTGTCACTTGGATCGCTGAGTTGGCATAGAGATGTGGCTTGCACCTCATAATTAACTGACAGCTGTGAATATATTGATGATTCATATCAGCAGGATTTAATGTTGATAACCATTTCATTTTATAACGATGTACGAGTTCATCATGACCACTGTGCATAATCAATGCCTTGATTTATGATCTATCAATCACACAATCCCTGATATGTCGAACTGGTTAAATTTTACTATTAGTCGTGGCTAAACATGCATCTATCATAATAAAATGTTGGCTGTAGTACTCATCATTGCTAGGTTCCACTAAAAATGGCCAAGTCCAGAAATCTCATATCTGTCAGATTCGAAGCATATGAAGTTTTCACATCATGTCATACACTTGGATATCTGTCCCCTTCCTCTTCACATCACCATTCAGTCCATTTCGAAACCACGATAGTGTTAGGAGGTTATGGCTTCGCTGAACCATTTCAAAATCTCAGGTTTAGAGCTCGTAGAAGCAGATGAGAAGGTCGCTTTGCTATTTGATAAAGTTGGGTAGGGTAAGTTCTTTAAGTGTTTTGATGGTCATAATGCAGAGGTGACCAAACTATTTGCCTTGAATTTAAAAGACGACGTTGTGCGGATCGGGGGTTTTAAGTTCATTGTTAACGAAGACAAAATCGCAGAGGCGACAAAGCTCCCACAAATTGGAGAACGTTGGTTCAAAGGTAGTAAGGTTAATAAAAAAAAAGTGTTTATCCTTGTTGCTGCCATTACCAGATAATGCAAAACTGAAGATAGGGGTCTCTGTCAAGTTCCTGAAGCCTGAATGGTGAGCCTTTTACGAAATTTTGGTTAGGTATGTGTCCTGCGATAGACGTTTTTCTCACCTTCACTAATACCATCTAAGACTCCTATTAGCATTAAAGGGCTGTAGGCTTAATCTACCATTTTATCTATGGCAAAGTTTGAAAAATATGTCGCATTCAGTTCAAAGTTTCGATAACCCTGACAAAAGTTTATTTCACCATGGTTTAGTCAAAATCATATTACAGCATCAACTGTCCTTGAAGTGTAAATCGTGGGATGAATTCTTAACCAAATTTCATTTGGGGCCGACTCAATATTGGCCGAACCCCTCTCCAAAAACCTGTAGTAAACGGAAGACTACTGCTAAGCCTGAGGGCAATAATGTTCCTAAGACCGAGTCAGAGGGTAAAGGGCTCGAGGAAGCCAATCTATCCATAGATGCTGGTATCAGTAACGACGATGTTGATAATATAGTTCCTTGTTGCTCTGAAGCAGTCTTGAACCGACCCCAATCTGATAAATGTCATGGTACTCCTGAAAAAACAGAGGACAGGTTAATCGAAAGAAAAGATATTAACACTGTTCATTGTAAAAATCTATCCGAGCTAAATAATCCTTATGAACATAGTAGAGAGTCTATGCATAAATTAGATCATCTAGCACAGGTATGCTGCGATAGAAGAGGGCTTGAATCAGAAAATCTGGTGTTTTCGAGGAGGGTTACTAGGAGCATGAAACCTGCAATTTTGGTTCCTATGGCTAATCGATAGGATACTTAGCCTACATTCATCCATATTGAGGATGATGTTCCATCGTCGGTCCCTGACACTATTCATATAAATGATCCCACTCTTATAAAGGATAATAGTGCCAAATTGGGTAAGGCCGAGGTTGCTCCATCATGTATGGATACCTGTGTTTCTGACCCTGAACCATCTTTTATCAGTCCTCAGTCATCTAGTCAAAACATTGATAACCCTAATCCTCATCAGGCAGCCAATTCAGGTCACGAAAATAAAGAAGAAACTCTTCAACAATTTCTAGACGAGGCATATCAGACCAAGATTACAGAACTGAAAGATGAACTTAAACATTGTCAATCTAATGCAGCATTGATAGAGGAAGAAAATAGGACATTTAGAGAGGAGTTGTTGAATTGGATTAGCAGGTGGAAAGAAATGAATATAAAAAAGAATCAATATAAAAGGGAAAAAAGGTCAATAATAGGTACGAATCAGCATCTGCTTGAACTAATAGAAAAACAAAAGTTAGAGATTATCAAGCTTAGAGCCAAATTAGCTGAAGCCCGAAGAGTAGTCGATCTTCAAAATAGAACTTGATGGTTATTCTCATTTTTCAAAGCACAAGGGTTGTTTCGTTGTCAAATAGGTAATAAATATTTTTGTTATGCATGCCTGTAAAATCTGCGATTTTACAGGCACACATTTAATTTCTAGTTTATTTTGTTATATCTGTTTTAATTGGTTTTTAATGAGATGCCTTGTTTGTTTAAAAACAGGTGGATATGTCTTCGCTCCTCTCCGCAGTTTCAGGACGATTTTAATATGATGATTGGAAGACGTGGCTATTCATTGGAGACTGGAACTTCAACAACGACCACAAATTTACCAAGTGCCTTTAAACCAACAAACATTCAGGCTAGTCATTTTTTGTTATAGTGACAGGTGTTTGATCAAAAGAGATTTGATTCTTTTTTATAGTTATAGGAACCCTATAATGTTGCATGTAGCATTGATGGGAAAACTGAATCGAAAACAATTGATAGTATTATATAAGTCAGGAATTTTGATGAATAAGGGGGAGTGATAGAAGAGAGACATACTTGAGATATATTTTGTTACTGGTTTTATTTCGTAACTAAAGTTGGATCTTTGGATGTGGGATGCAACTGGAAATCTCCAGGTTGATATCATTACTGGTATTGTTTTGGATATATTTTCTATGTCAGTATATTATCTTCTATTTTAATATTAATACAGTATGCTTTGTTATACTTGTGTTTAATTATAATTTTCACTCTGTCAACTCAATATCATGTTTGAATTAATATATAATTGTGATTGAATTTATTAGTATTTTTACTATAAATTCAAGCTATAAGGATACACATTTCTGTCTATTAGCTATCGGTTGTATTTTTATAGTGATTTCATACTAGACATCATCTTTTATTCAAATAGTTATGTTGATGATTAGTTATTAATTAATTATATACTTCAGAAAATTGAAGTAATTATTTATTTTCAGTTTCTTTGATAAGTGATGTTATAACAGAATAGTTTAATTGTATGGCTTAAAATATTTTTATTTAGATCATACAATTTATCTTTCTGTTCATCTTTTATTAATTAATAATTAATATAGTATTTAGATATGCTCTCAGCTGAGATAGGATAGATAGGATAGTTAAGATACTTCAGATTAAGTTTTATTTTAGTATATTTCAGTTAACAGCTGTTAAATCAATTTATGTAATTTTTAGCATAATTTTAATAGTCTTTATATCTAGAAAAAACTATTCAAAAATCGGATTCTTTTCTTAAGAAAGCAATTATAAGACAATTTAGATAGTTGAAACTAATAATAGGATTCATTTAGGTAGAAATAACAGTAGGATAGGGTAGATTTTGCTGATTTTAATTTCTCCTTAAGAGAAAAATCAGCTGGTAGAAGGACCATAACCTGCGAGGTTTTGCTAGTCCAAACACACCAGACGCTGCTTTAAGCTGATTGTGTGGGCTTAACCTCCTTGTTGGCCTAGGTCAAAAAATCAGGCCAACAAATGGCGCTAGAAGGAGGTCCTGTTAATGAGTAATGGTAGGTGAAACTAATAAAACATTTCCAACCAGTCAACAACTTCCAGAAGTCAGTAGATCACCATTTTTAGAAACTGTTAGGAACATTCTCGAGCGTGATCCTGTCACCTCTCCCTTTACTCCTGCACAAAGCACTCAAACTTTAGAAGAATCAAGACATATTCTTACACGAGCATACGCTAATCATCTTGGTATATCTCCAATAGATTATGGTCTACCTAGACAGCAACGACATAATCCACAATTGACCATAGTTACGCAAGATTTGGAAGTAGCTGATAGTACTCCCCACCATTAGGTTGAAAGACATCAAAGACAGACTACTCAAAAAAATACTGCTAGAAGACTAATTGCAGGAGGCGGTTTTGATCAGCCACCTTCTGCTCCTGAATCGCCACCTAATAGTCCAATACCATCTGACTTAGGAAGTTCTTCAAGGTCTAAAAGAAGTCCAATGGCAGGAAATGTACCTGTAGGATGAGGAGGAAATCCTCCACCTAATCCACCAAACCCACAACTCCCTTTGCTAAGAACAACTGCTGTAGCAGTCCCTGGTATACAACATCCTTTGCCTAAACACTCAGATAAACTCCTCCCTAAGTTTAACCCAGATGACAAAGAACCTGCAGAGGTACATGTTGATAAATTCATGTTGGTTGTTCAAACCCTGAACATTCAGCATGAGGATGTAGTTTGTCGATTGTTTCCTCTAACATTCGAAGGAAGAGCTTCTACCTGGTATTTTTCGTTAGTACAGGGATCAATCACAAACTGGGGGGAATTTAATAAATCCTTTCTAGATAAATTCGGGGAAGATAAAACACTCGCTCTTTTAGCCCTAGAGTTATCTAGGATTAAAATGGAGCCTAAAGAAAGAATCAAAGATTTCAATCAAAGGTTTCTGAAATTAAAAAAAAAATTCCAATTGCTTCTCAACCTCCCGAGGATATAATTATTGAAAATTATACATCAGCTTTACCAAAATATTCTGGGATGTTCGTTAAGAGAGCTGGAAAAACAACATTAGTAGAAACGTTTGAGGAAGCCATTAAAGTCGAGAAGGATTCTATGTCCTATGAACCAGATAGAAGTGGGAAATCTGATTCTTTTCCTCGTAGCAAGACTGAAAAGCTAAATTCAGAAAAAGACAAAGCATTTGACATAGAACAGCTGCAAAATGCTATTCGAACATTAACCAACGAGGTTGTAGGGTTAAAGAAAACCAATTCTGAAGCTTCTCCTTCTAGGGGATATTTCAGAAATCAGTTTAGACCAAACCCAAATGCAAATAATAAAAATACACCACCTGACATAGCAGAAAATGAGGATATTTTTAATACAATTCGAGCTGTTTTATCTTTGTCTGAATCTCCTTCTAGTCAAGAAATAACTGAAAATGAAGAAGAAGAGGAATCAGAAAATGATGAAGAATCAGAAGAACCTCAACAAGTTAATGGTCATTTCTGGGATAGTCTTGTGAAAGAACATGAGAGTAAAAGTCCGTCTACAGGACAACATGCCTACAATACTCGTAGTAGAGCATTTGCAAATACCCCTGGAGCTTCATCAAGTTCTACTACAAATAATGACAACAATAATTCACAACCTAACAAACAGATTCAATCTGGCAAATAGACTCAATCAACCAAAGGTACCCAAACTGTTCAAAGTGCTCCAAAATTAGATTTACAGTATGATATTATTGAAGATTTAAAGAAGACACGTGCAAACATCAGTATGTACGACCTTCTTCAAATCTACCCAATGCCTAATAGTCATGTTATAAATCCCGCAGTGAGTTCAATTCTTCCTAATACAAAACAAAATGTTGCTGCAAACAGTTCTAATAATGATCCAACAGTAACTGAAAAAGGAAAAGCAACGGCTGACAAAGCTTCGCTTATAGGTAATAATTCTAAATCAACCACACCTCCATTCTTACTTACCTTCAAAATTTTCAATAGGAATGTTCATACCTGCATGGTAGACTCCGGAGCATCCTCCAATGTGATGCCTTTATCAGTATGCAAGAAATTGAATGGGAAATATGTTCCATCTAATTCTCAAATAACTCAATTAGATAGGACAAATGTAAAGGTTGTAGGAGAAATGAAATATGTCTTAGTCAGGATTGCTTGTAACCCTTCGGTTTATCAAATTATAGATGTTGTTGTTGCAGATATTCCAGATGCATACAGGCTGTTTTTAAGTAGGGATTGGTCTCAACAACTAAATGGATTCTTTGCCACGAACTGGTCAACATTATGGTTACCTAAGAACGGAAAGTAAAATCAGATAAAGATAAATAGAGAAAGATACATGAAACATACTGTCACAGAACTGCATGATCCTAGTGAACCTGTTTTATTTTCAGATTGTATTATGGGGAATTACATGTATGAATTAGGATTTGGTAATTTTAAAGCTGAAAATTCTGCCCTTTCTGAAAACAAACAGCAATCTGAAATTAGTAATGTGACATCTGTTTCTCCTAACTCTTCATTCAAGGAAACCATTAATGATGTAGATAATCTAAATATTTTGAATATTATAGAAAGCAAAGTGATTGTGCATAGTTCTATCTGGACTTTATATTTTGATGGTGCGAAATCTAAAGAAGGAGCAGGAGCTGGTTGCTTACTGGTGGACCCTCAGGGAAATAAAACATGTATAGCTTGTAGGATGAAATTTAATTGTACAAATAATACGGTGGAATATGAAGCTTTAATACAAGGTTTGAAAAAAGCAATTGATTTGGGCATCAAAGATTTAATTGTATACGACGATTTCGAGATCATTGTCAGACAGGTTCGTAACTCCATTCACTGCTTATCTAAACATTTACGGAGTTATCAAAGAGAGGTATGGAACCTTATCTCACATTTTGATGCATTTAACATAAATTCTGTTCCTAGAAGTCAAAATCAAGAAGCAGATTTGTTAGCGAACGTAGCATCAAAGTTAATTCCGTTAGAAAATCTTACACGAAATTTCTTTTCTGTTGAATTGATTTTTAGGCCTTCCATACCTGATAATATCTTTAACTGGCATGTATTTGACAATGATGTGTAGGTACTGAATTTTCTGATGAATGAGGATACCTTTAAAGATTCAGCAATAGACGAAGTCACTCATGATGAAAATCTACGGGATTTTTCGGTAATAAATGATTTTTGTTCAGTTGAAAAAGATTTTGAAAAGGTAAAACCAGTCCCTAATTCAGTACTAAGATTAGAAAAGTTCTTTGATCTGCAGGATAAGTTTAGGTCTGTTCCTAATTGTAAAACCAACAATTCTTGAATGAGGTATGAAACCATAAATTTAGGAATAGAACTAAATCCCCAAACTATAAATCTCGAAGTAGATTGCAACCCTGTAGAAAAAACAACATTTATAAAATTGTTTAAGGAATTTAAAGACGTCTTTGCTTGGACATATGATGACTTGAAAACCTTTAACAAACAAGTCATGCAACATATAATTCCAATTAAACAGGAGTCAAAACCTTTTCAACATAAGTTAAGGAAATATCACCCGTCATTAGAACCAACAATAAAAAAGGAATTGAATAAATTGTTAGCTGCCAAGATCATTTTCCCCATCAGGAATACTCAATGGGTGGCAAACTTAGTTCCAGTTAGGAAGAAAAATGGGGATATTAGATTATGTGTAGATTTTAGAAATCTGAATAAGTCTTCTGAAAAGGATAATTATCCAGTTCCTCCCATGGAACAAATTCTTCAAAAGGTGTTTTGGGATGAGATACTATCACTTCTTGATGGTTTCTCAGGGTATAACCAAATATTAGTTTCTCCAGATGATCAATTGAAAACTGCTTTTATAACTCCATGGGGAACATATGCCTACCGCAAGATGCCCTTTGGGTTAATCAATGCTGGAGAAACCTTTCAACGAGCAATGGATATCGCTTTTAGAGGCTTAATTAATCATTTAGTCGTTGTCTACTTAGACAACGTTACTGTATATTCTAAACATCGACCTGATCACCTTAATCATCTTAGAAAAGTATTTGAACGATGCAGAAAATTTGGAATATCCTTAAATCCTAAAAAAACAATATTTGTTGTTTCAGAAGGTATCTTATTAGGTTGTGTGGTTTCAAAGCACGGAATCATGATTGATCCTGAAAGAACCCAAGCCATTTCCAAAATAACCTACCCTTCTAGCAAGAAAGCAATGCAATCATTTCTCGGCAAAATAAATTTTGTTAGGAGATTCATTCCCAGTTTCTCCGAAATCATTCATCCTTTGCAAAAAATGATTAAGAAAGATACTGTTTTTAATTGGGGACAAACTAAAAAAGAATCATTTTAGAAAATTTTAGAAGCCATTTCAGAATCTCCTAGCCTTCTAAGTCCAGATTTTAATAAAGATTTCATATTGTATAATTTTTCTTCTGATATTTCATATGCAGCAGTTTTAACTCAATTAAATCAGCAGAATAACGAAGTCCCAATCTCCTTCATGAGTTCAAATTTCAAAGGTGCTGAACTTAATTACCATGAAGTTGATAAGCAAGCTTTTGCTGTTTTTAAAGCTGTTAAACATTTTCGTCCATATTTACTGAAATCTAAAACGAAAATAATTGTCCCTTATTCCTCAGTCAGAAACTTGTTAGTAATGAAAGACTTAGGTGAAAAGAGGGCACCTTGGATGATATCTCTTCAAGAATATGACTTAGAGATTAAACCCTCGATGATAGTTAAAGGTCAAGGATTATGTAAATTAGCTGCTCATTTACCTGATGATAAAGCTGAAACTGTCATTGATGAGGTTTTACTTACCAGGGAAATTTATTTTTATCCACCACCTCAAGATTCCTGGTATACAAACATACATATACTTTTGGAAATAGGATATGCTCTTGATTACTTAGAACCAAAGAAGAAAAGAGCACTCAGATTGAAGTCTGCTCCTTATTTATTAATTGATAATATCCTCCTTTGGAGAAATTCAGATGGAGTATACCTTCGATGTCTAGATAAAGATGAAACAAAAGTAATTATGAAAGAATTGCATTATGGACCAGCAGGAGGTCATTTTGGTGGAGAAACTACTGCACACAAAATTCTCGGAGCTGGCTATTATTGGCCCACCTTGTTTCGAGATGCCTATACTTTTGTCAGAAAATGCCAAGAATGTCAACTTGCTACAGGAAGGGTAAAAAAATCTGTTTTTTCTTTACAACCTGTTTCATCTGAAAGACCCTTTCAGCAATGGGGTATCGATATAGTAGGTCCAATAAATCCTCCCTCATCTATGCAACACAAATATATAATAACTGCAACCGACTATTTTACTCGTTGGGCGGAAGCCGCACCATTAAAGGTTGTAAATACCAATCAGGTTATACTATTTTTGGAATTCTTTATCATAACAAGATTTGGTATTCCAGATTCCCTCGTCTTTGATAATGCTTCATATTTTTCATGAATTGAGTTAACTCAGTTTCCTCTAGAGAAGGGAATAAGAATCAAATATTCAGCTAACTATCATCCTCGTGGGAATGGTCTAGCTGAATCAACAAATAAAAATTTATTGAAAATTCTCAAAAGAACTATTTTCGTTCACCATCATAATTGGCATACAGAATTGGTCAATATCCTTTGGGCAGATAGAGTAACTCCTAAGGCCACGATAGGTAACTCACCATTCTTCTTAGTATATGGAATTGAAGCTATTTTACCACCAAATTTGTTCTTACCTTCATTACAGTTAGCTCAGTCTGTCCAAGATGAAGAGTGTCCAGCAATGGAAAAGAGAATTAATACTTTACTAAAATTGGAAGAAGAAAGAGAAAAGTCAAAACAACACTTTACAAAACATCAACAAATTGTCAAATCTTGGTTTAACCAATCCTTTAGTTCCAATCGAGAATTTTAGGTGGGAGACTTAGTTTTAAAATGGGATAAAGTTCACGAAGAAAAGGGAGATCATACTAAGTTTCAGAAACTATGGCTAGGTCCCTTTGTTATTTCTGAGAAAATAGGTCCAAGTACCTTTCGATTACAAACACTTGAAGGACAGTTCGAAACATTCCCAGTGAATGGACTGATTCTGAAAAAATATTTCTGTTAATATTTTCTGATTTAAAATGTATATAATTTGTTTGCTGTTTTAAAATTTATATTTTTATACATAAACTTTGATTGCTATTTGTAAATAAATTTATATTTCTGTATATAAACTGAATTATAATCCATCATGCTGTTATTTCAGTTAGTTTTAATTCTGTTTAGTAAAAAATTTTAGACTGTCAAATTTTTGTTTATAATAAGTCAGTAATCTGTAGTTAGCAGCTGAAGAAATAAATGTAAATAAATAAAATCAATTTTGCTCATAAGTCTAAAAAATTATGATACAAGACTGAAATATTTTAAAAATTTGTTCAGGATGATCAAAGTTTCTTAAATCTATAAAAGACCTATCATTGTTTTTATTTGTAAGTGTTACTCAGATTATTCCTCATCTTTTTATATAAAAGTAGGGATAGCTTATTAAAATGTCTTCTTCGAAGCTTTTACTTTTGAAAAACTCTTACAGACCTCCATCATTAGACTTCAAAAGTATTTACAATCTAAAAACTATTTAGGATTTGTTCCAGTCAATAAAATGCTAAAATGAGAGATGGAAGGTCTTAGTAATAAGCTGGCCCGATCAAAATCACAAATATCACTAGTATGCCATTATTAGGAAACTAGTAATGGCTTTTGGTTTTAAAAAAACCAAAAGATAAGGGGTCTCATCACGAGCCAGCTGATTCATTTTCTGGTGATATTAATGACTGAAATTATCATTTGGTCACCATGATGGGTAATGATCTCTCATTTTATGAAATTTAAAAGATGAAATTAAAAGAAAAAGCATAAATTTTGATTGAAGAATAGGAGGTCTCATCACAAGCCGGCCTAATCATGATCATCAGTGATGTCTGGAATAACTTCATTTCTGATCACCAAGGTGATGGCTTTTAAAAAAAAAAGACAAGAGGTCTCATCACGAGTCGGCTTGCTTATTTCAGACAGCTCTCATGAATGATACTATCACATTGGGACACCATACCTAGATAGTAGTCTTCAGTCAGAATGATTGTTTAAAAAAAAAAGAAAAAAAGAAAAGCAAACAAAAAGAAAATTATTTTGTTTATGGAACAAATTCTGGAAAGTTTTCAGAAAAGTAAATTTCTATACTCTATGCTGATGGTGCAGGTTATTATTACTATGAAGTACTTTGTTTCGATCAAGATATTTTTAAGTTTATCCCTAACTAAATCTCTGTTGAAAAAAAAATGGAATATTTCTTAGTTATACTTATGAGTATGAATAAAATAATGGTTTTGTTTAGATAAATAATTTTTGATTGTTTTTAATAAGTTTTAAGATTTCGTTTATATCATTTTGTATAAGCAGAGATAACTGGTTCACCCAGGTTGTCGACATTTGATGGCAGTCAGCAACAACCCCTTCATTTCTCATTAAGATGAAGGGATATCAGCTATTTTTATGATTTACCGATTTAAAATTATAAAAGAGCACCTTCAGAATCTTTGATTCTGAAGGTACTCTCAATTGGAGAAGAGTAAAATGGCATGTTAAAAGTTGATGAAAATAGTTTTCACAAACTTGGTAATTAGCAGCTGTCAGTTTAATAAGTCAGTTTCATAAATTGTTATATAATCAATTTTTAAATTAAATTTATCTGATTATATATGATTTAAGAAAACTTGAAAGGATAGTTTTCCAAAGGGAAATGCACGAAACACATTCTGAGCTGGATATGGATGAGGTATTATGAGTTCTAAACTCCTAGAACTAAAGGTAACTTATTAAATCAAAACTCTTATTAAACCTAATGTTCATATTTCATATGTAATATCTTACCATAACTTTGTAAAAATTGTATATATGTAGTTAAATAAATAAAGGAGTATTATATGGGAAATTTTCATATATTATAGTTTTATAACTTAGTATTCTATTAAATTCGATGTAGGATATAGATTGATGGGATTTTTGAAAGTTTTAAAACTAGATCTATGAAGTTTCATGTATATACATAGTATAAATATTAAATCAGATCATTAGTTAGTTGCCATGCAAAACATTTGGTATATGATTTCAATACTATATCGCCTTGAACTCTACCACCTTTCACGCTCAAACTGGAGAAGACCATTAATTGATAGAGTTTACGAGAGCCATGTGTCAAATTAATAATGCCTGTCACTTGGATCGCTGAGTTGGCATAGAGATGTGGCTTACACCTCATAACTAACTGACAGCTGTGAATATATTGATGATTCGTATCAGCAGGATTTAATGTTGATAACCATTTCATTTTATAACGATGTACGAGTTCATCATGACCACTGTGCATAATCAATGCCTTGATTTACGATCTATCAATCACACGATCCCTGATATGTCGAACTGGTTAAATTTTACTGTTAGTCATGGCTAAACATGCATCTATCATAATAAAATGTTGGATGTAGCACTCATCATTTCTAGGTTTCGCTAAAAATGGCCACGTCCAGAAATCTCATATCTGTCAGATTCGAAGCATGTGAAGTTTTCACATCATGTCATACACTTGGATACCTATCCCCTCCCTCTTCACATCGCCATTCAGTCCATTTCGAAACCAGGATAGTGTTGAAGAGGTTATGGCTCCGCTGAACCGTTTCGAAATCTCAGGTTCAGAGCTCGTAGAAGCAGATGAGAAGGTCGCTTTGCTATTTGAAAAAGTTGGGTGGGGGAAGTTCTTTAAGTGTTTTGATGGTCATAATGTAGAGGTGACCAAACTATTTTCCTTGAATTTAAAAGATGACGTTGTGCAGATTGGGGGTTTTAAGTTCATTGTTAACGAAGACAAAATCACAGAGGCGACAAAGCTCCCACAAATTGGAGAACGCTTGTTCAAAGGTAGTAAGGTTAATAAAAAGAAGTGTTTATCCTTGTTGCTGCCATTACCAGATAATGCAAAACTGAAGATAGGGGTCTCTGTCAAGTTCTTGAAGGCTGAATGGTGAGCCTTTTATGAAATTTTGGTCAAGTATGTGTCCTGTGATGGATGTTTTTCTCACCTTCACTACTACCATCTAAGACTCCTATTAGCATTGAAGGGCTGTAGGCTTAATCTACCATTTTATCTGTGGCAAATTTTGAAAAAGATGTCGCATGCAGTTCAAAGTTTTGATAACCTTGACAGAAGTTTATTTCACCATGGTTTAGTCAAAATCATATTACAGCATCAACTGTCCTTGAAGGGTAAATCGTGGGATGAATTCTTAACCGAATGTCATTTGGGGCCGACTCAATATTGGCCGAACCCTTCTCCAAAAACCCATAGGAAACGGAAGACTATTGCTAAGCCTGAGGGCAATAATGTTCCTGAGACCGAGTCAGAGGGTAAAGGGCTCAAGGAATCCAATCTACCCATAGAAGCTGGTATCAGTAATGACGATGTTGATAATATAGTTCCCTGTTTCTTTGAAGCAGTATTGAACTGACCCCCATCTGATAAATGTCATGGTACTCCTGCAAAAACAGAGGACTGGTTAATCGAAAGAAAAGATATTAACACTGTTCATTGTAAAAATAATGATCCGAGCCAAATAATCCTTATGAACATAACAGCGAGTCTATGCATAAATTAGATCATCTAGCACAGGTATGCTGCGATAGAAGAGGGCTTGAATAAGAAAATATGGTGTTTTCGAGGAGGGTTACTAGGAGCATGAAACCTACAATTTCGGTTCCTATGGCTAATCTACAGGATACTCAGCTTGCAATCGTCCATATCGAGGACGACGTTCCATAATCAGTCCTTGACACTATTCATATAAATGATCCCACTCTTATAAAGGATAATAGTGCCAAATTGGGTAAGGCCAAGGTTGCTCCATCATATATGGATACCTGTATTTCTGACCCTGAACCATCTTTTATCAGTCCTCAGTCATCTGGTCAAAACATTGATAACCCTAATCCTCATCAAGCAGCCAATTCAGGTCACGAAAATAAAGAACAAACTCTTCAGCAAGTTTAGACAAGGCATATCAGACCAAGATTACAAAACTGAAAGATGAACTTAAACATTGTCAATCTAATGCAACATTGATAGAGGAAGAAAATAGGACATTTAGAGAGGAGTTGTTGAATTGGATTAGCAGGTGGAAAGAAATGAATATAAAAAAGAATCAATATAAAAGGGCAAAAAAGTCAATAATAGGTACGAATTAGCATTTGATTGAACTAATAGAAAAACAAATGTTAGAGATTATCAAGCTTAGAGCCAAATCAGCTGAAGCCCGAAGAGCAGTCGATCTTCAAAATAGAACTTGATGGTTATTCTCATTTTTCGAAGCACAAGGGTTGTTTCGTTGTCAAACAGGTAATAAATATTTTTTTATGCATGCCTGTAAAATCGTAGATTTTACAGGCACACATTTAATTTCTAGTTTATTTTGTTATATCTGTTTTAATTGGTTTTTAATGAGATGCCTTGTTTGTTTAAAAATAGGTGGATATGTCTTCGCTCCTCTCCACAGTTTCAGGATGATTTTAATATGATGATTGGAAGACATCGCTGTTCATTGGAGACTGAAACTTCAACAACAGCCACGAATTTACCAAGTACCTTTAAACCAGCAAACATTCAGGCTAGTCGTTTTTTGTTATAGTGACAGGTGTTTGATCAAAAGAGATTCGATTCTCTTTGATAGTTATAGGAACCCTATAATGTTGCATGTAGCATTGATGGGAAAACTGAATCGAAAACAATTGATAGTATTATATAAGTCAGGAATTTTGATGAATAAGGGGGAGTGATAGAAGAGAGGCATACTTGAGATATATTTTGTTACTGGTTTTATTTCGTAACTGAAGTTGGATCTTTGGATGTGGGATGCAACTGGAAATCTCCAGGTTGATATCATTACTAGTATCGTTTTGGATATATTTTCTATGTCAGTATATTATCTTCTATTTTAATATTAATATAGTATGCTTTGTTATACTTGTGTTTAATTATAATTTTCACTCTGTCAACTCAATATCATGTTTGAATTAATATATCATTGTGACTGAATTTATTAGTATTTTTACTATAAATTCAAGCTATAAGGATATACATTTCTGTCTATTAGCTATCGGTTGTATTTTTACAATGATTTCATACTAGACATCATCTTTTATTCAAATAGTTATGTTGATGATTAGTTATTAATTAATTATATACTTCAAAAAATTGAAGTAATTATTTATTTTCAATTTCTCTGATAAGTGATGTTATAACAGAATAGTTTAATTGTATGGCTTAAAATATTTTTATTTAGATCATACAATTTATCTTTCTGTTCATCTTTTATTAATTAATAATTAATATAGTATTTAGATATGCTCTCAGCTAAGATAGGATAGATAGGATAGTTAAGATAGTTCAGATTAAGTTTTATTTTAGTATATTTCAGTTAACATCTGTTAAATCAATTTATGTAATTTTTAGCATAATTTTAATAGTCTTTATATCCAGAAAAAATCTTCAAAAATCGTAGTCTTTCCTTAAGAAAGCAATTATAAGACAATTTAGATAGTTGAAACTAATCATAGGATTCATTTAGGTAGAAATAACATTAGGATAGGGTAGATTTTGCTGATTTTAATTTCTCCTTAAAAGAAAAATCAGCTGGTAGCAGGACCATAACCTGCGAGGTTTTGCTATTCCAAACACACCAGACGCTGCTTTAAGCTGATTGTGTGGGCTCAACCTCCTTGTTGGCCTAGGTCAGAAAATCAGGCCAACAAGACCCTAGACTTCCTCTCTCAATTCTTTTGCTGTCTCATAGCTATTGCACTATATCACCTTACCAATTGAACAAACCATGTCGCACATACAACATTCTACACCCAGGCGTGGTTGTGCATGACGTGGATTTTCTAACTAGCAAGCTACAAGCTTCATTGCCCAAGCCATATCTTAAGGCTATTATTTGGAAATCCATGGCTCTCTTCATTTACTATTCGACGACTAGGAAGACGAACTTACATGCTCCCACTCAGTGGAATACATGACCATTAAGCACAAGCACAATTACTGGGTCATAAAAAACCTTCTAGCATGACTTCTCCTTCATCATACTACCCCCCAGATTAATCCTCTATCTCCTTCAGTGACTCCATCAAGGGCTCCCTCTATAAAACCATAGGCTTCTCCCATGGACATCGAGCAACTACCTCACCCTATTAAGAGGAACATGGCAAACACCAATCATTGTAAAACCTCCCTTAGCATTGTGATGAACTAAAGGAAAACAAAGCCTCTTCCTGTCAAGGGAAACCCCTCCACCAGTGAGGAGGAGACCAACATTGACGAAGCTACCAGTAGTGACGACGAGTGTGAAGGCAACCGTAGCGGTCAATATTTTGTCAATCCACCTGTCTCCACTGTGAAAGGAAAATCGGGATCTAAGCTAGGATATGGTTTCGGGACTCCAATTGAGGAAGAGCCACCTTCAAATCCATGGCCCAAGTTTCATGGTTTATGCACTCTCACTTTTGATTGAGATTTTGGGGGCTCAGATTCCCCTACTCATTACAATAGTGTTTTTTCAATTTTATATTTTCAAACTCTGTAATTTTTATGTTGCTATAATTTTTTTTCCCTCTCCTAGGGAGAATCCCTTAGTCTGTAAAAGTTTGAATTCCCCTCAGGGGCAGTCTATTTTTTTTTGCTACTTTCTATATGCAGAACTGCTCCTCTAAATTGTACTTTTGACTATACTATTACTTTATTTCAATATATAAGTTCCTGATCTTATAAAAAACAAAATAAATGCATTTGCACTTTTTTTTAGTGATGCGCATAGGTCAATATCAAATGAAGTCAACCAATTTTTGTAAAACCGTCTAGTGTTTTTTTATATAAGATATAAACCAATATAAACCTTGGTAGAAATCTCAATATCTACACATCTTGATGATAATTTATTCTTTAATGACATTTTATAAATTATATTTATTAATAACAATTCATTCATATAAAAACTCATCATTGACATTTTATAAAGTGTATTTATTAACAATTTATTCATATAAAAAATCATCGTGGTTAAAAGAATGAGAAATATATATTTAACTATCTCCATCACAAGTCATCATGATAGAAAGAATGAACAAATATATGTGAAATAGAAAAGGAAATAGAAAAGCACTATATGTATATCTTTTACTTTCTATTTTATTGTTGAGACGAGTGAATTTGTTAATAGGTATTGTTAGTTGTTGATTTCCCTTATTTTGATCAATGGGTTTGTGCAAGCTAATGAGGGTCTCTTTTGATACCTATATGCAATAGAAAACTGAAAAGTCAGGCATCCTTTAACTTATGCACAATGAATCTTGTGATGAGTAAAAAAATGAAAAGTAAGAAATTGAATGATGTTTATGAATATATGATTTTTTTCTATTGAAAATGTTCTTAACTATATAAAGTTTTATCTTTTTAACATAATTGCTTTTGGGGGACAAATTATAAGGTATATGTATGTATGTATATATATATATATATATATATATATATATATATATATATATATATATAATTTAAGTGATCAAACCTCAAAAACAGTATCCCAAGTGTGGGTGCAGTCTTTGAAGGTCTTAATGCAATGATCATGAAACGATCTTTTTTTTACAGCATGTAGATTTTGGTGTCCTTTAGTGCACCATACATTTTTTTTCAAAATGCTTGAGAAACGAAAGAGTTTTGAATGAAACAATAAGAGTGCTTTATTTGAGTTGAGTCATTAAAGAAGAAAAATAGAGAAAAAATATATATATTTTTTAATTACATATTTGGAGTCTACAGAAAAAATGCTATCAAAATCTAAAATTAAATAAAAAAATATTATGTGCAACATACTATAATGAGGGGTAAAACACAGTCATATTGAGAAAAAAGGAGAGATTCCTAATTAGATATGTTTTACCATATTCCATACCACAGGTTTGGTTAACCCAAAGCTAAGTCCGAAGCAGACACATAGGAAGAGTGATGACACCATGACAAGTGACAAGGCTAGATCTTAGTGATAAGAAAAATGAGTGAGTTTATTTTAAATTCAAAATTTCCTTTCTATCCTATTTGGGGTAGATAGAGCGATGGAGGGGGTGGTAAGTAGTAGGGGAGGGTGATTAGGAGAGACAGAGAGTGAGAGGGTAGGGGGACTAGGAGAGAAAGCAAGAGAGAAAGGGGTAGCTTTAGGGTAAGTAGGAGAGAGAAAGAGAGGGGAGGAGGGTGTGGTTCTAGGTAGGGAGAGTAAGGGGGTTAGGAAGGGTTAGGGAAGGAATGTGATAGAGATATAAAGATGAGGATGGGGGTTAAAGGTATGAGGAGAAGTAGGGGGTGACAGAGTGAGAGGGGGTTTTAGTAAGGGTTACGGAGATGAGAGAGAGAGAGGAGGGTGGTTAGTTGTATAAGGAGAAGTGATATATATATATATATATATATATATATATATATATATATATATAGAGAGAGAGAGAGAGAGAGAGAGAGAGAGAGAGAGAGAGAGAGAGAGAGATAAAGAGAGAGAGAGAGAGAATTGGAGGGGAGAGTGTTTTAAGGGATTGGATGTGAGAGAGATGGGTGTAGGCTATGAGTAGGTGGAGGAGTAGAGGGGTTAGTGACTATGTGAGAGAGAGATGAGCGGAAGAAGTGTGGGTAATTAGGGGTAGACGAAGGAGGGGGTTGGAGGAGAGAAAGAGATAGATATCCTAGTGTGGGGATGTATAGAGGGAGGTTGATGGTAGAGAAAGAGACATGTATCAAGGTGGGAGGAGGGGAAGGTGTTTAGGAAGGATTAGGGAAGTCAAAGAGAAGGGGTTTATAAGCCAGGGGAAGAGAGAGGGAGAGAGGTGGGGTATAGTAAGTGGTACATGGAGTGGAATTAGGAGAGACATAAAAATATGGGTTTATGGGTAGGTAGAGAGAGACACACAGATAGAGAGAGGAGGGGTGGTCATGGGTGGGGAGACTAGGAGGGTTGTTAGGGGTTATGAGAGTGTTTGAGAGAGAGAGATATATATGGGATGTTGTTAAGGGGATGGTGGAGAGAGATAAAGGTGTGGGTTGGGTGTATGTTTAGGGGTAGGGTATAGAGAGAGAAAGGGAGGGGGTCTGTTATGATTAGGGGAAGAGAGGAGAGAGAGAGATAGAAGAGAGTGGATGAGAGTGGATGAGATGTAAGATGAGTAGGGATTCAAAGAGTGAGAGAGGATATTAGTAATTATGTGTGTGTGTGTGTGTGTGTGCATGTTTTCATGCAAGAGAGAGAGAGCTTGTTGTAGGGGGAGTAGGTGTGTGTGTGTGTGAGAGAGAGAGAGAGAGAGAGAGAGAGAGAGAGAGAGAGAGAGAGAGAGAGAGAAGGAGGGGTGTTATGTTATTTTTTCTATCTTAATTCAATATGATTAGGATCATTGTCTTAAATAATAACAAGCACAACAATATACATAAGATACATGAGACAAAAGTATTTTTATCAAGGAAACCATAAAGGAGAAAACCCCGCAAACTTCCTCAAAATAGTTATGTCACTAAGTACAATTCCAAAGAAAGATATAATACCCAAAGAAATAAATATTTTGCAACTTCTTCTTCTTCTAGAACTAGTGCACTTGTCTTTCTCTCTCTCTTAGTGAGCTTGAGAGTGAGTGAGTATGTGTCAAATGAGTGTGGGAGAATCCCTATTTATATTCTTCAGTTGTGTGACTTACTTAACTAACTAGGTAGTTCAGGTTAGATAATCAGGGTTGAACTACCTTGGAAGACTTCAAAATACATTTTCCTTTATTTTTTATGGGGACTATTGCCTCAACTTACAACATAGATTTTACCTCAATGACCATAAATAATAATGACATCCAAAATAGAGGGACATACAATAGAATATATTCTAAAGTTGTAATTACAACAACACTCCCTCTTAACTAGGAAGGTATTCTCTTTCCATAGTCATAATCACAACTAAACATAGTCTCTAGCCATAATCACTGGATCATCATCTCTAGATCATCATCACTGGATCATAATCTCTGGATCATCATTGTTGGATAATCATCATCATTGCTTCCATAATCATCATCTTGTTGATAATTTATTAGTGACATCTGTCAGGTATTCATCATAAGAAGTTTCTACAGAGACAACCTTGTTTCACACTAGATGTAGGTCAAGCCTCATCTAGGTCTTCGTCATATCCACAAGAAATATAAGCAGGTACATCCCATGACAATACATTACATTTTCATTGTAATCACCTGTGTCTCCTACCGTCATCTCTTCATATCCAAATAATCTCATCATCACACATAGAGAGGATCCCATATGCATACATCATGTCCAATAGACTACATGTGTTCTACCAACATGCGAGTATTTTAGAATGCATTATTTCCCAAGGACTACCTGTATGTTACACCACACAATAATATCCTAGGAGCACACCAAGTGCATTACGTATCTTCACGGTCATCCCATGTTCTACCAACATAGGATCACTCCAAGATGCATTACATCCCAAGGAATACCTATGTCTACCACTATGTGAGAATATTTTGGGTGCACACCAAGTGTCTTGTGACCAGTGTAATTCTCATCATTTCTAGAATGGGATCATGCTAGGGAGTATTACATCCAAATGAATACTTGGTTCTACCACCATATGAGACCCATCTCCTGTATAGGAGCACACCAAGATGCATTACATCCCAAGGACTACCTGCGTATACCACCATGCGAGACCCATCTCCAGTGCATCTACGTCTTTCGATCATTCTTCATCTCCAGCATGAGATCATTCTAATATGCATTACTTCCCAAGGAATACATGTATCTACAACCATGCGAGAACTCATCACTCCCTCTTTCCAGGGAACTCAATCATGATGACATCATGGATCTCTCTAAAGTATTCCAACTTCACTCTAGATAATTGATTAGTCAATACATCAGATATCTGCTTGTCTATCACTAGATACTAGAGCTTCACTACTCATCTCTGCACCATATCCTGGATATAGTGATACTTTATCTCAATGTGCTTTGACTTATCATGGAACATCGAGTTATCTAATAAATTTACGTAACTTTGATTGTCACAAAATATACAAGTCACCTCTAACTCAATATCAAACAAATAAGACAATATATTTCTAAATCCATACTGTCTCACAACTAGCTGAACAGGATGCAACATACTCCACTTCATTTGTACTAAGGGCCACGCATGAATTCTTCCAGATAAACCAAAATATCATGCTGGATCCCAAACTGAAGCAACATCCTGAAGTGCTCTTCCTATCGGTGGGATTTCTTTCCAAACCTGAATCAATGTAACCGTGCAGGTTAATCTTCTGATTCATGCCATACTTGAGCACATCCTCAATTGTACCCTTTAGGTACCTCAATATATGCTTTACAACAATCAAGTGAACATGTCTCACATCCATCAGGAATTGGATCAGGTTGTTCACAACAAAGCACATGTCTGGTCTCATAATCGTTAGGTACATCAATGAGCCAATCATTTGATGATACATCATGGAATCAACTAACTCTAATGAAGCATCACACAGTATATTTAAGTTTGATTCCATAGGTGTGGCCATTTCCTAGCATTTTGAATCTCTTCAGAATATCGACGACATACTTTCCTTGACCAAGGAAAATCCCATTCGCACTTTTCCGCACCTACATGTCTAAGAAGTAATTCATCATCCCTAGGTATTTGATCTTGAACTCAACGGAAAGCCTTCTCTTTGCATAGGCAATGAGTTTATTTTCACCTATCAGAAACAGGTCATCAACATATAGCGGGAGCATCATCGGTGTTCTTCCTTTAACCTTGGAGTAAAGGTTGGAGTCTTCTTTACTCTTGATAAATCCTAATCTCAATAGTAATATGTCAATCCTACTGTATCATGTCAATATTCTCAATCTTGGAGATCTTCTGTAGTTACTCCCTCTGAAGTGTAGCACCCTCCTCCCTCTACATTTTTGTACTCTATGTATTGGTACATTCTATATTACAGTGATGGGTATCCTCCTCTTCTACTGATATTCTATCTATCCATCTATGTCATCCCTTAAGGTCACTAGATAAAAATATCCTCTATGTTTAACTTTGCTAAAAGTTCCTCTTGCACTCATCTGTGAGCTTTTCGTACTCTGTAAGCTTCTATCTTCAACCTTATAGTGAAGGTTGATATCTCCATCACTCTGGGTGATCTGAAAGATCCTCATGTAACTATATGTGCTATCCCATGGGTTCCTTTTGAGCTTGTACAACACCTTATGAAGTCTAAGTGCTATCCCATGGGTTCCTTTTCTTGATATGCACTTAGACTTCATTGGATAAGCGTGTCTAGTCAATCAAGTATGTCTCGCCATAATATACTCTCTGTTTCTGAGAGAAACCATGAGCCTTTCTTTGTACTTCTTGATGTTTCCATTTACTTCATGTTTAATTTTGTAAATCCACACAGAAGACACTATGGATTTACCTTCAAGTCTCATAACCACATCCTAGACATCATTCTCCATGGTCAATTGGTACTTTTTTATCATTGTATCCTACAATTTCTTTTCAACTGATTCTTCATAGCTTGGAAGGATATGTATCAATAATTTCACTCAATAGTGCCACATAATTGGAGTGTGTCCAAGTCAAATACAACTGCATGATTGTAAACATTTCATATTTTAATAACAAAAAATTCTTATGCATAAAGATATATGTCACATAGTCATGCAACTATCTTTAGCCAATGCTACAATATTCATCCATACTGTAACTTTCTAGATTCCTTCCATCTCTACCAGGATATTATTAAGAGTGCAATAATCTCAATATGTCAGTAAATAGGTCTTATTTTAAATAAGTAGAAATGGAATGTTGTACAACACCATAGGCTACTTACCCATCACATGCAATTCAGTAGTGTACTATTCATAAATGCAAACACTTAATCATGCGTAATACATCAACTGAGTATAAATATGTACACAACTAAAAAATATCATTTAAGTAACTACATATATAGGAAATGACAATTTAAGCACTTATCTTTGTTTGTTTGGTGGGTGGACTCACTCTTGATCATTTTGTTCTTGTAAGAACAAATGGAGTCTTTGACATTTTTCTCTACTTCATCATCTGATTCATCTATATTTCTCATCCTTGATAAAGTATTCTATACCTAATATCGAGTGGGATTGTATACTGGTTTTGAATCTAAGTGTCACTTATTCATTCACAACTACATCCCTTATTATCCAAATATTGAGAGGGATAAGAGGTTTTTATTTATCACGGGTTGAATCCTTCTGGATTAAAGTACATATTCCTCATCACTTGAGGAATATTCTTTTTCTTCTTTGATTGATCCAACAAGTAGTTGGTAGGTTGTCAAACTTCGACAAAGTCTAGCACTTTGACTATGTTGACTTATTTTATAGGTTCATCATTGGCTTCGACAATTCTGACCCTAGACACAACCGACCTCGATAGGCTTCATGATCAACATACAACATCTTGACATGCCTTGTCAGAACATGTCGAACATTGACAAAATGTCTCTGTCTTCCAGATGTATGTGATGGTTGAACTTCTGAACCATTATAAATTCTTGTAACTGAACATAATAGGTATTCACCAAAGTGTATTATCATTATATGTAAACAAGTGAATTATTGTAACAATCAACCAACCTTAATGGAGAAGAAGTAATATTAGAAATTGGTTCTAATTCTTTCATATTGTTTGTGTGCATAGTTTTTGTCGATATAGTGTATTCCCTGCTTTACTTGTTCTTTTTTCTAATCTTCCACCATAATAGTGCTCGATTCATTTAGTTGACTGTTGTCACCAGCGTGCACCTGGGCATGACCTGGATCATTAGTATTAGAGCTTGATGTTGTTCAGAGATTAAGTTACATAAACATTTCCATAAAAGTTATTTAACTTATTCCCGTTCAAACATTCTTGCAAACTCAGTAACATAAGTAGAAACTTCCTTCAACTTCAGAGAAGATGGCTGGAGAAGGATAGAATAGATAGGCAACTAACAAGACAGAGAAACTCATAAAAAAGCACTATCTTGCTAGTGGACTGAAATTTTCACCCCGTTCAATGATATTCTCACGTGATTCACTTTGAACTCCGGGGAATCCTTGACACAACCTGAATCCGATAAAATCAGCCCCTTCAAAGTGCAAATGAATCTGGACATACCAAATCTTAAAGGAAAATTTGATGCAGAATCCGTCGACAATTGGGTACAACAACTAGAATCTTACTACTCCATGAATCAACTCTCCGAAGTAGGGATGATTTTAAGGAACCATACTTATTTAAAAGTGTATAAATGTTGGTGAATCTTACCAATTCTTAAAACGCTAACTATAAAAATTTTGGCGATATTTTTCAAAAAATATTTTAATTTCCAAGGATTTTATATCGTTTATATAATAATTTGGTGATTTTCAGGGTGCAAAAAGTTTACCCCATCAAAATTGGGAAAAAGGGGGCTTGACAAAATGTAAAATGGTGAATCATTTTTTGGAGAAAAACCCCTAAAAATATCCCATGGGATAAATTTTGCCCCTAAAATTATCCCTGCTCTGAAGTGGAAAATATCACCATTGTGTCCTTAAATATGTTGACCTTTGTACACTACATGTGGGAGAATCTATTAAAAAAATAGAAAAATAAGGTGACCCCTTAGACACATGGGTAAAATTTATCGAATACATCTAAAATGTGTTCTACCCACCCAAGTATCTTGAACAACAGTATAAGAAGTGGAAACAACTAAAGAAAAGGAAATACCAGTCCATACAGAGTTACACCGACGAGTTTTATCGACTCATGGGTAGACTTGGTGTCCAAGAAGAAGTAAAAGTGATTGTACAGAAGTACGTTAGCAGTTTATCCTCGTACAATCAGCAAGAGTTGGAGTTTCTAACTGTCAGTATGCTTCAGGATGCATTTCGTTATGCTAGCAAGATTGAAGCTAAAAAAAAGGAAAAGCACATTTCATGAACAATCCAATAGGTCAAACATTCAACAAGAAGTCATCAGTTGACTCTAACAAGTCAAAGAACCCTTCTTAGTCGACTCTACCAAAGTCTAATTATCATAAGAAGAACTTTCAGAAAGACAAGAAGGATTGCAACAAAGAAACTCCTACCAAAAAATGGTGTGATTATCACAATTCATCATGGCATGATACTTCAGAATCAAAAGCTAGGGAGACATTTTTGGAAAAATTGTTGACTTCCAAATTGTCCTACAAAACCATGGTAAAATATGATCCAGATGTAGAAACCCTCTTGTATTCGACATCGAATACCCCGACGACCTCCAATTTCATCGACAAGGAGGAATGAGAGCACTTGTTCCATACACGGATATGGGTTCAGAAAAATCCATTACATGTGATTATGGATAATGGTAGCCAAAAGAACTTTGTTTCTGAATATATTTTGAATAAACTTTGTCTTGTCCCCACTCCACATCGACCTCAGCCTTACAATATCAGTTGGATGAAGGATGGACTGGAGCTAAGGATCACATGCCAATGTAGACTAACCTACTTCATTCATCCTTTTGAAGATGAATTACTAAGTGATGTGGCACCACTTTCCATAGCCAACACCTTGTTTGGGAAACCTTACTTATGGGATTGACACAGTACATATTAATCACAGCCTCATAAAGTGATTGCCAGAATTCAGAATTAATGGTACAACATACCAGAGTGACAACCCACATCAATAGTTTCTATGATAAATGATAAACAAACAAAAAATCTTATCAGCCATGCCGAAAAGTTTGCATTAATTATGATAAAGCCTCAACATTCCAGAAATACTACAACAACGATTCGACTCACCGACCAACATAGATATCGAAAACAATAATATATCGACCACATTCTTGAGGAATATTAGAATGTATTTCAAGAGATGATCAAAGTACCTCTGCATTGCCATGCAAAACATTCCATTGATATTGTTCCTGGTTATCCAGTACCTAATGCATCTATTTATAGAAGATCCATTCTTGAGAACGAAGAGATTCACAATCAAATCCAGGATTTGATTGACAATGGTCATATAAGCCCTAGCTCCTCTCCTCGTGGAAGTCCAGTTGTCCTAGTTCGAAAGAAATATCAGAATCAACACATGTGCATTGACTATCGAGCTCTCAACAAAATTTCAGTAAACAATATATACCCTCTTCCATGGATATATGAACTCATTGAAAGTCTAAAGGGTGCTCAGTTCTTTACAAAAATCGACATTAAGTTGGGATATCATTAAATTTTGATGAAGTCCACTGATGTATGGAAAACGGATTTCAAGACCAAGGAATGATTGTTTGAATGGTTAGTCATGCCTTTCGACTTAACCAAGACACTTGCAACCTTCATGAGATATATGGATGACCTTATATGACCCTTCATCGGCAAGTGTGTCATTTTCTATCTCAACGATGTCTTGATTTGAAGTCGATCATGGGAAGAACATGTCAAACAACTTTGACAAGTATTCCATACTCTCCAACAACATCGATTATATATGAACATGAACAAATTCTCATTTGTGATGACTAGAATCAAATGTTTTGGGTATGTAATTGAATATGTAGGAATTTATGCTGACCCATAAAATGTACACATCCTCAAAGATTGGACCATTCCTCAAAAAATTTATGGATTAAGAATTTTTCTTGGTTTGGAGAATTTTTATCGATGGTTCATACTTGCCTCCAGTCATATCGCATGGCCTTGACTAAAGGAAATTGGAAAATTGTCTTCAAATGGAAACTAACACAACAACAACCTTTTGAACAACTCAAAAACAAGATTTGTCCTGCATCAATACTTGTGTTACCTGATTTGCATCAACCTTTTGAGATTGACATGGAAACATCGGACTATTCTCTCGGCGTAGTGATCACTCAGTCAAGTCACCCAGTCGCTTTTCATTCAGAAACATTCAATGACACTTTTATAATGTATTCGATGTATGAAAAATAACTGTA
This sequence comes from Pseudotsuga menziesii, assembly GCA_001517045.1. Classification (NCBI taxonomy): domain Eukaryota; kingdom Viridiplantae; phylum Streptophyta; class Pinopsida; order Pinales; family Pinaceae; genus Pseudotsuga; species Pseudotsuga menziesii. The sequence continues at coordinate 165,121 of LPNX010200774.1, forward strand.
TGCCATTGTGCAAGCTATTAAGCAGTGGAGAAACTACATTCTTGGAAAGGAAACGGTCATCCTCACTAACCATAAACCTTTTTAGTTCGCTCTATCCCAGTCAAAGCTATAGACAACTCAACAAATCAAGTGGATTAATTACCTGCAAAAGTTTTAGTTTGTAATTAAATATCAGAAATGAAAATCCAGTGTTGTAGTTGATTGTCTCAACCAACCACCCATTACTCTACTATCTATAGTGATGAGTATGTAGGGTTATGAAACCACTACTTGGCCATGATTGTATTCAGTATACTCTAACTTCTCCGTAATTTATTGATAGCTCCAGGCCGACACACTGTCTACTACGGACTACTTCCTAAAGGATACTTTTCTATACAAGATTGGACAACTTTGTGTACCGACCAGTGAGCACCGACATAAAATAATTTGGGACACATACTGCAACAAGACTATAGGAAATTTTGGAGTCTCAAAAACACTTTTTATCCTCTAGAAGTATTTTTCCTGGCCATCACTTAAATATGACATCAAGAGGTACATTCGATCATGCATGGTTTGTGACATTGCTAAATCGTCAAATCGTCGACAAGGACTGTACACACCCCTTACAGTTCTTAGTCGACCATGGGAATCTATTTCTATGGAATACTTGATGGGATATCCTACTACCAAATAGCAGCATGATGTGATCTTAGTAGTAGTTGACATATTTTCCAATATGGTTATACTCATACCATGCAAGAAGATTACGACAGCACATCAGGCTACTCAAATCTTCTTTGGACATGTTTGGAAACATTATGGCCTCCCATTGACCATTATTTTTGACATAGATGCTATATTTATCAGCACCTTTTGGAAAACTCTCTGGAAATAGCTTGAAACGAGACTTTCTTTGTCGAGATCCTTCCATCCATAGAAAAACAAACATATGGAAGTGGTAAATTGCTTGGTAGTGAAACTTCTTCACATGTACAACCACAAGCATCATTGAACATGGGATGCCAACCTTCCATACATAGGTGAAGAAAATCCTACAATAAACAATGAGAATGCACAATATAAGATAAATAATGGAGGACATAAGCCTATTTTATTAATCGTAGGCCACTTCGAGGGGGAAACCTCCTTTGAGCAAGCTCAATACAAAATAACTCTTCGATGCCTTCATTAGCCTCAACACATACTAATATACTAATTCTAATATAAACAAATATTAATCCCCATGCATGTGGGATAATGCAAGAAATTAACTTGATGACTTAACAACTATTACTTACTCCGCATGAATGTGGGATAATAAAACATACTAATGGGATGACTTACAAAGCATATGTGTCTAAAAAATATACTAACAAAATAAAGAGGAGGGTTGACATGGGTTCTTAACATCCCCTCCCTATTAGAATTTTTTTTTTCTCAAATATTTAGATGTGGAAACTGTTGCTGAATATGAAGGAGTGGTTCCCATGTAGCATCCTCTGGTTGCATGTCATGCCACTGAATTAAGACCTCTGTGATGGACCGATATAGAAGTTGATGAGTGTGCTTATTGTGGATGGCCTCTAGTTCCAAAATGATGGATCCTTCCTTATCCATTTCTGGTAAAATAGTTTGTGCTTTGATATTGGTGCCAATCATTTTCTTGAGACAAGAGACATGAAATACTGAGTGAATGTGAGAAGGAGGAAGTTCCAATTTATAAGTAACAGAACCAATCTTCTGAAGAACCTTATATGGCCCATATAACTTTGGAGTTGTGTTCTCATTCCCTTTGAGTTTTAGGGAGGATTTCTTGTAAGGATGCAGATGAAGAAAAACCATATCACTGACTTGAAACGTGTGCTTAGAACAATGTTGATCAGCTTGTTATTTCATGCGGTTTTGTTCCATGTGAATATTATCCTGCAGAATGTGAAGAATATAATCACAGTTTCAAAGAACCATTTCAAATTCCTGAACTAGTGAACTGTTTAGGGTGTATGGAAGGAGCACTCGCAATTACTGACCATAAACTACTTCATATGGATTCATTTTGGATGCAGTATGGTAGGAAGCATTGTACCACCATTCAGTGAGAGGGATCCACTTTTCCCACTGATGGTGTTGTTCAGAGGTGGAGCAACGAAGGTAAGTTTCCAAACATTTTTTGATAACTTTAGTCTGACCTACTATTTTTCAGTGATATCCTAAACTCATATTCAATTTGGTTCCAGTGTGGAAAAAGAGTTCGGTCCAAAAATGACTTGTGAAAGTTGCGTAACAGTTTGAGACAATGGAAGAAGGGATTCCATGAAGATGAAATATTTGGTCCGTAAAAATTTGTGTGACTGAGGAGGTGGTATATGGATGGATGAGAGAACAAATGACAATATTTGGAGATTCGATAAACCACAACTGAGATTACGGTATTCCCTCCATATTTAGGGATCCCTTCAATGAAATCCATTGAATTATCTATCCATATCCTTGTAGGGATGGGAAATGGTTCGGGAAAGCTAGGGAAGAGTGTAGTTTCACCCTCATGGAACTGGAAGCTATCAAATTCGGAAACCATCTATTGAATTTCCCATTTCATTCCCTTCCAAAAGAAGTTATATCATTCCCGCTCATACATTATGAGGAGCCCAGAGTGCCCTATCGATGGAGAAGCATAGAGTTCATAGAAGGAAGCCTGGTGAATATCTGTGCTTTGGGGAAGCACCAAACAACCCTTGTATCTTAGACAAGGACCATCCCAAGAGTAATGTGGTATAATAGAAGGATTACTGGCCAACTATTGGATGATTTTAGATAATGAAGAGTCACTGACATAGCCTTAATGAACAATTTTAACCAATTTGGAATAAAAATAGAAATAACTAAAAGAGAAGCATGATCATCAAATGTGCGAGAAAGAGCATCCACCACAAGATTGTCCTTACCCTTCTTGTAAGTGATCTCACAGTCATAACCCATGAGTTTTCTAACCCATTTATGCCGTGTTGGGGATGAGACCTATTGTTCCAGGAAATATTTCATACTCTGGTGATCATTATTGATGCAGAAATGATTCCCAGCTAAGAGGTATGGATGCCACTTATGTACTGCATACAAAATAGCCATCATTTCCTTCTCATATGTAGAGGTAGATAAATTCTTACCGAAAAAATATTTTCTAGTGAACGCAATGGGATATTCATCTTGAAGGAGGACAACACCAATTCCATTTTCGCAAGCATCACACTCAATAGTGAAGGTATTGGAAAAATCAAGCATATCTAGAACATGTGTGGAACACATAGCTTGTTTTATTTTGTCAAATGCACACTCAGCAGCAGGTGTCCATTTAAAAGCATCATTTTTTAGTATATTTGTTAATGGAGCTGCAATATTCCCATAATCCTTGACAAAATTGTGGTAGTAGCCAGTCAATCCCAAAAACCCATGAAGGATGTTTCGGGTATGAGGATGAAGCCAATTTTGCATGGAATCTACTTTGGTGAGATCAATGCAAACCCCTTGTGTTGAAACAATATTCCCAAGATACTCTAATTATTTCTTCCCAAAAACACATTTAGGTTGTTTGGAACAGAGATGATGATCACAAAAAAATTGCAGTACAAGATACAGATGTTGGAGATGCTCATCCCATGTTATACTATAGATGAGGATATCATCAAAGAATACCGGAATGAAGTTTCACAAGTAGGGTAGGAATACTTTATTCATCAATTCCTGGATTGTGGAAGGAGCACTTGTGAAGACAAATGGCATGACCAAAAATTCATAGTGGTCATCATGTGTGCAGAAAGCGTTTTTAGGGATTTCATCCTCATGAACCCAAATTTGGTGATACCTAGAACGAAGATGCAACTTGGAGAAAAAATGAGCACCATGGAGCTCGTCTAGAAGCTCATTAACAAAAATAATTGGAAACTTATCATTGATTGTGATGTGATTATGTTCTAGAAATTCAATGTAGAGGCACCATGACCCGTCTTTTTTTTGGACAAGAAGAATCGGTGAAGAGAAGGAACTGGTACTAGGGTGAATAACACTTGCTTCAGTAAGTCGCAAATAAGAATTTCAATGTCTGTCTTGTGGTGAAATGGGTAGCGATAGGGCCTGATGTTGGGAGGGATGCTTCTGGGAAGGAGAGAAATATGATGGTCCTCTGGTCTTGAAGGTGGAAATCCCACTGGATTAACAAATACACATACATATCAATCCAAAATCTGTTGTAGATCCAAGGGAGTAGTTGAGACCATTGAAGGTTCTTTTTGAATGAAATGGAGCTGAGCGATGACACCATGTGAACTCTTCTTAAGTCTCTTTTCCATGTGATGTAAACTAATGATACTAAGAGACCCTGTTTGTAATCCCCTAAATGTGTGTTTTTGACCATTGATTGAAAATTGCATCCAAAGTTCAACAAAATCCCATAAAATGGGTCCAAGTGTGCATAAACATTGAGCACCCAAAACCACATCACATCTGCGTAAGGGAAAGGAAAGCATGCCATAGCTCAAGTTATAATCCCCAATAGAGATTCACACATTATGACACTTCCCTTTGCAAGGTAAGGTTCCCCCATTGGAAATCATGGCCTCAAAGTTGGAGCAAGGATGGACAAAAAAAGCATCATGTTTGGTGATCCTAGGGTTAATGAAGTTATGAGTGCTACCAGAATCAATGAGTATTCTGAGATGGATTTTTTTTAAGAAACCTCTGACCTACATGGTTTGTGAGGTGGTGACTCCGGCTAATGCATGGAGAGATATCTTTGGCTGGTCATCTTGAAGAGGAAGGCCAACAGGTAGTTGCTGAATGTCATCCTCAACATCTACTGGATCTTGAGAATCATAAAATGTTTCAGGTGCAAGCAGAGAATCCACATCCAAGAGATAGATATTTTTCTCAGCACATAGATCTCTCTCGGTGAATTTCTGATCACAATTATAACGAATCCCTTTTTCTCAGCATTATGACATCTCCGCTTTAGACAAATGCTTAATAGGAGTGGTTCTATGAGCTAGAAGAATTTGGGGTCTTTGGGGAACCATATTTCTGAATGGAACCAAAGTGGATTTGGAGCATTGTTGAGCCCTGATATTTTCCTATGCTAACTTAGCCAACCCTAGGGATTCCATTATTGTGTTGGGACATAACATTCTAACCTCAGATCGGATTCCATCCTTCATACCACTAATAAAACAACTCGGGTAGAATGCATCATGCAATCCTTCAGTGTGATTGGCTAGTTTCTCAAATTATGTATTATACTCCCTCACAATGCTAGTTTGGAAAAGTTTGGTGAGTAGTCTTGTGAAGCCATCAAAAGAACTAGGGCCAAATTGTTGCAAAAGGAGTTGGCAAAAATCTGTCTAGTTTGGCTCTGCATGAGCCTTGATGTACCAATGGAACCATTGAATGGATTCATGTTCCAAATGAAAGGATGCAAGTGGGACTTTAGTGACATAAAAATTGCTATGCATACTGAAATATTGTTCCTCCCTATAAATCCATCCAGTTGTATCATTGCCATTGAAGCGAGGAAAATCTAGCTTCAGCCCATAGAAGTTGGTAGAGGAAGAGAACCCAGTGTCTATAGAAGACTCAGGCTATCGTCAGTTGTTCATGGGTGAATGCTGAAGATGGAGGCCAAGAAATTTTTCATCCATATCTTCAAGTTTGAACTTGATGGTGGAAAGTTCTTCTTCCATTTTTTTTATTTTTCTCCCATGCGGGTGATAAAAAAAAGCATTTTTCTTTAGGAAACAGGTAGAAAAAAAATGGAAAGGTTTTTAGAAAAGGAAAATTTTGAGTTGGGAAAAACTCGGGGGGTGGGGGGAGAGGGGGGGTAGTTGGGGTTTTGGACACTTTCTCAAGGACAAGAAGTAGAAAATGCAAATTCCAGAGGCAGGGTGAAGGAATTGGAGAATTTGTTAGAGACAAACAAGGAAGCAAAATTGGGAAATGAACACCGTGGCAAAATTTGAAGGCGATTGGGTGAGAATTAGAAAAGTTATGGAAAACCCTAAATATAGACAAATGTGGAATTTTCGTTTTCAAGAAGTTGAATTTGGGATACGCTCCTCAAGGAAGGAATATGCATAATGGAGTTACAGGGGTTACAATGAATTTTCAAGGTAAATGGAGCTCAATTAAAAAAGATATGGCCAAAAATTAAAAATTTATACTTTTGTTTTTGGTGGAAATGATCTGTGGCGGTTCTGGAAAGATACGATTTATCAACTATAAATGGAGGAAATGATATGTGGTGGTTTTGGAAAGACGCACTTTATCAACTAGAAATGGATGAAATGATCTGTGGAGGTTCTGGAAATATGCACTTTATCAACTGTAAATGGATATGGACCCAAGGTATGTTTTTCTTCCTAAAGTTTTAAGGGATTCACTCGACCGCCAATGTTGTCTAACGACTTGCGTATATGGGAATTACAAATCACTCCACGTATCAGGTAAAAATTATAACTTATTTTCCAAAAATGAAAGCTCTTGGTTTACCACGTGGGTGGGAACTAGACAATCAAGTAGGGTTTGTTTCCCTTTTCGCTTGGCAGGTACTCTCAATGGACAACTACTTTGGTGTTCCTGTGGTACTCCTCACAATGAGTTTTAGGGATATGCACAAGTACTTCCCACATTTAAGAGGATAGGTTTTATTCCCTAATCCAAATGAATAATATTTTTTCAAGAAGAAGAACTACTGCAATAATCACATTGCCAGGAAGCACTGCAAAAGAAAAAAAATTGGAAGAAATTCCACCCAATGAGCCCAAGAAAGTGCTTTGATATTAGATGTGAATAACCTCCTACAATAAACAATGATAATGCATGATATAACATAAATAATGGAGCACATAAGAGATTATATTAATCACAGTCCACTTCAAGGGGGTAACCTCCTTTGCGCAATCTCAATACAAAATAACTCTCTGATCCTTTCATTAGCCTCAACACATACTTATATACTAAGAATAATATAAACAAATATTACTCCCCATGCATGTGGGATAATACAACATACTAATCGGATGAATTACAAAGCATATGCCCCTGAATAAATATACTAACAAAATAAAGAGGAGGGTTGACATGGGTTCTTAACAACATACAACACAACTACAATCATGCTTGACATGGATATATGGGAAAGATTCCAATTGAGATCTATTATGGATTTCAACCCTCAATGCCTATCAACTTGATCAGTTCCTCGAAATAATTGAATGATACCAACTCCAAAGGACGAGAATTTGAGAAAGCATTGAAGTTTGGATATCAAATCTAGAAAATCTAGAATAAAGAACATGAAATTTTGCAACAATCTAACACAAAATCTAAGGCCTAACATGACAAGCATTGTGTTCCTCACTCATTCCAAATTGGGGATCATGTTTGGTTACATCTAAAGAAGTAGCACTTCACTAGACCATACAAAAATCTGAATCCTTTGTGATATGGTCTATACATTATCCTTAAACAGATTGGCGAAAACACTTTTCAGCTCAACATTCTTGTATTCCTGGGTTTGCATCCATTATTCAATGTAGATCTACTTTGAGCATACCATGCACCATTGTTGGAACAAAATGACCTTCATACAACATAAACTGAAGACATCCATCAATATGTTCAGGAACCTCTTCTTTGTCACACCGTTGTGGGATGACACATACACCATACAAGGAAAAACTTCATTCCCTTGTTTCAAGTGGATAAAGCTGGAGATCTCCTCATGCAAGATAAATGGTGATATATTACTGAAGCACCCAACAAGTTCCTCACCTGAACAAATACACAATGGAAACCATTGTTTCTTAAGGAAAGAGGAATGATCCAAACAATATTTGGCATGTTGTTGAACTTCGATAAAATCTATCACTTCGACTACTTTGACTTCCTGGACAGGTTAAACATCGACTTCGACAAATATGAACCTCGACACAACTGACCTCAACAAAACTTGATGGGTTTTGTGATCAACATACGACATCTTGACATGCCTTGTCGACACCTGTTGAACATCGACAACATGTCTCTGTCATCCTGTCCTCTGTGATGGTTGAACTTATCAACTGTTATAATTTCTTGTAACTGAATATAATAGGTAGTCACCCAAGCATATCAACATTCTATATAAACATGTACATTATTATAACAATCCACAAACCTTCATGGATAAGAATTAATAATAAAATTTTGTAGGAATTCTTGCATATTGTTTATGCACATACTTTGTATCGATATAGTGTACTACCTACTTGTTCTTTTTTTCTAAGATTCTGACATACTAGTGCTCAACTCATCCAATCAACTATTTTCCCCATAATGCACTTGGACATGACCCAGATCACTGATTCTTTTTGATGTTGGTTCATCATCTTCATTGGTGTGAGCATGATGTCTTTTCTTGTTCAACTTCTTGTTTGAGGAGCATTTGTTTCTGGGACAATATCTAGAGTAGTTTCCCTTCTCATCACATGTGTAACATCTAATGCTTGATAGATATCTTCTATGCTTTCTTTGTATTTGTTTTTATGATGGTCCTCCCTCTTGTTTTGATTTATTCTTGTGTGGATTGTGAGATATTTATCATCAGTTGCCCCCATATTTTCTTCTCTTTTTATGTCATCAATATTTTTGTTGGTTGCATTCTTCCCAAATTCTGCTGAAAGTAATCAAATTATTTCTGGCACATACTCCTTGAATGAATGAATCCCATGATTTTGGGAGAGCATTCTAGGTGGTCATAAAAATATCTCCTTCTTCTACCTTTTCTTCAACTACTTCGAGTTGTTCCTTGATGTGAGAAAACCTCGTGAAGTAGGATTGTATGGTATTGGAATTTCGTATATTCACATTATTAGTTGGTTCCTTAATGCCATATTTATATTGATGTTCTTTCCTTTGAATATATTTATCAAAGAATCAAACACTTCCTTAGGTGTCTTCAAGGATTAAACATGAGGGATAATATGATCCTTAATAGAATCTACAATAATTCTCTTTGACTTGACCAAGTTCTTCTTATGGATATCCCTAGCTTCATCTCCTTTGAATATGGAACTTCATCACTGATATAATTTTCCAAATAATTTTCTTAAAGGAGTAGGGAGATCCTATACTTCCATGCTTAGAAGCTGTCAGCTTGCCTCATATTATCATCAACATGGGCATGTTTTTTATGAGTAGGGAGATTATAAGTAGGGTTAGGGAGAGAGATGGATGTTAGTGGTAGCGATACGTGTTTGAGAGTCAGGGAGGGGGGTCTTAGGTGGTTGGGGGAGTGAGTGATGGGTGGGGGTTAGGTGTGGCTTGAGGGGTAGGTAGAGAAAGAGTGAGAGAATAGGTTAGTAAGGTTTA
>LPNX010200774.1:174656-187982 GCA_001517045.1 Pseudotsuga menziesii
TGATTAGGATCTTTGTTTGAAAGAATAACAAGAAAAAAAAATATAAGATACACAAGACACGCAGATTTTCCTCGAGGAAACCATAAAGGATAAAATCATGGAAACTTGCTCAAAATAGTTTCATCACTAAGTACAATGTCAAACCAAGGTAGAATACCCCAAGAAATATATCTTCAGCAAATTCTTTTTCTTATAGCACCAGTGCACTTGTCTATCTCTCTCTTAGCGAACTTGGGAGTGAGTATGTTTCAAATGAGGGAGGGAGAATCCCTATTTATATTATTCAATTATGTGACTAAAATAAGTAGGTCAGCCAGGTTATCTAATTTGGTTGACCTACCTAGGAATACTTCAACATACATTTTATTTTATTTATTTTGGGAACTTTCCTCAACTTACAACAAAGGTTTCAAATCAATGAACATACATAATAATGACATCCTGAATGGAGGGATATACAAGAAAATATCTTATGAAGTTACAATTACAACAACACTCTCTCATAACTTCAAAGGTATCCTCTCTCTAGAGTCATCGTCACCATTGGACATAGTCTGTGGACATGATCACTAGATCATCATCTCTGGATCATCATCATTGGATCATTATCATTGTATAATCATCATTGGATCATCATCATTGGATAATTACCATTGAGTCATCATCATTGGATCATCATCATCGATATTGTTGTAGTCCTCATCTTTTCAATCATTTATTAGTGACATATGTCAAATCTATCCGTCATAAGAAGTTTCTATAGAGACAACCCTGTTTCATGCTAGATGTAGGTCTATTTCTCATCTAGTTCTTGATCATATCCACAAGAAAGCGAGTGTAGATAAAACCCAATACCATACATTACATTTCCATTGCAATCAATTGCATATCCTACCATCATCTCATCATATCCATATCATCTCATCATCTCACATAGAGATAATCCCAGATGCATACCTCAAGTCCAACAAAGTACATGCAATACTTCCCAAGGACTGCCTGTGTCTTCCACCATGTTAGAATCACTTAGGAACACAACAAGGTCATCATGTCTCTTAATGATCAACCCACATTATACCAGCATATGATCATGCCAAGCTGCATTAAATCCCAAGGACTACCTGTGTCTACCACTATGTGAGAATCTCCTGGGTGCATGCTAAGTGTCCTGTGATCGGTGGACTTCTCATCATCTACAACATGGGAGAAAACCAGGACATATTATGTCCCAAGGACTACTTGCATCTACCACCATGCAAGACCCATCTCCAGCATAGGAGCACACTAGGACACATTACATCCCAAGGACTACCTATGTCTACCACCATGCGAGACCCCTCTCTAGTGCATCTACATATTTCAATATTTAGTCATCTCTAGCATGCGAGAACACTAGGATGCATTACGTCCCAAGGAATACCTGTGTCTATGACCATGCATGAACTCATCACTCCATATTTTTAGTGACATTGATCTATATGACACCAAGTCTCTCTTTGAAGTATTCCATATTCACTATGGATAATGACTTGTTCAATACATCGGCTATCTACTTGTATGTCGCTACATACTGGAGCTTCAATGCTCCTCACTGTACCATATCCTAAATATAGTGATACTTCATGTCAATGTTCTTCAACTTGTCATGGAACATTGGGTTCTTTGACAACTTCATGCAACTATGTTTTCACAAAAGATACAAGTCACCTCTAACTGGATATCAAACAAATAAGATAGTATCTTCCAAATCCATACTTCTCACAACTAGTCGACTATGATCCAACATAATCTGATTCATTTGTACTCCGTGCTACATAGGACTGCTTCCTACTAAAATATGAGATCAAAACGAATCAGAAATTGAAGCAACATCATGAAGTGCTTTTCCTATCTGTGGTGCTACCTTTCCAATCCAAATCAACATAATCATGAAGGTTAATCTTCTGATCTGTGTCATACTTGATCCCATACTCAACTATACCCTTCAGGTACCTTAATACATGCTTTTATTAATTCTTGCACATGATCTAGGAACTAGGAATCAAAATCATCAAAGAATTATTAACAAATACTCATGAATTGGAAAATAATTGGATCCTTAATTGGTATCCTCTCTCTATATTTTATAAACAATAAAGGGTTACAATACCAATGTTGAGCAATGGCTTAACTCCATGAAGAATTCGAATACCTAAGGAGACAATTCAAATTCAGAGAGTGAGTGTAGCTTAATTGACTCTCAACCATTCAATCTCACTCAGTTAACCACTTGACAAAAACCCTAATTGACTCACCAAACCCTAACTGAAGTCGGAGTGCAATAAATGACCGAATCTCAACTGAAGGAGATCAAACACATGTCATAGCAATCCAACCATCAAGTGCAAGTCCTGCATGACTCCAATGAACCCTAATGAAGTTAACTAAAGTTGAATTGACCATCAAAAGTTGGTGGAGGCGCCTTGTTGACTCCAGTTCATTAAATAATAATAAATAATCATTAAATAATAAATTTAATGAATGGAGGCACCTTAACTAACTGTAACTGATTGGTTGAACTGATTGTAACCACCAGTTAGCAATTAGGTGCATTAATGTCACACAGATCACCCCTGGAGTGCTCCAGTTAGCCTCCTTGACTGTAGGAGAAGGCTAAGTTAGCCTCCTTTACTGTAGGAAGGCGTGGGTGTGACTGTATGATGGCAATTAATGCTCCACTGATGTCAATTAAACTTAGGATAGTGGTTTAACTAGGCCAATTTGACCGAAAGAGTGTGTATGATGGTAGATGTCTCCAACACCCCCCCTTAAGCTATACTCAGGAAGAGTTAGAAAACATAGATGCATAAAATGCTAGGGCCCTGGAAACAAAGTCCATAGGTCACCCTGTACAATAAAGTAACTGCTTAATATAACCAAGGAAACGGGGAAAACCTCATGGGAAAAATACCCCCCCTCAAACTAAGCAGTAAATCAAGAATTGGTTCTTCTATGCAGCAGCATCCTGAGATTGTGCATGTGAACCTCTGAATCCAAACTAAATGAATATGTCTGGAGGAATATTCCACTTTGGAAGAAAAACAATGCACTCAAATGAATCAGAAATATAAACAGCTGCACGGTGAAAACTGAACCCATGTAGAGCAACTGAAATCATCTGAAGAGAGAGCAAAGGTTCTTGAGGATTCAAACCATGTGTGGAAAACTCAAGAAACTGATATTTTGCAGCTTTGAACAGAAAATCATGAGTGGTAAAATCAGCCCCAATGTTTAGGAGCAAGTGTCCAAGCGGATGCAGAATGTCTTCCTCTTCACTAGTTCTGTGAGGAGATGAGCTTGTGACCAAAGGTAGAGAATCCCTGGGACTCTGGAGAGTGAATTATTGAGCTCCATAATCTGATATATATTCTGAAATATCTAACGAATCACAAAATAAAATATCAGCAACCTCATAAGAGGAAACTAACACCAAATCCCCATAAGCAAATTTGAAGAAGAATTGCGGTACTTGATTTTTCACACCGGAATTGGTGAGAGCAGCTACAAGCATGACTGAAAGCTCTTGAATTTTAAAATATGAAAAAAATAATATAATATCAGAATGTAAATCAGATATAAATAATTTCACAACAGATCCAAAACTGTGAAATGAAATCAAATCCCCAGCAGCAGTTTTGTAGGAGACTTGTGGTACTTGTTTCTTCACACCGTTGATGAGAACAGCTACAAGCAGTACTGAAGGTTTATGAACCTGAAATTTTGAACCAATAAATATCATATCAGATCCAAATAATATCATATCAGATCCAATAAGGTTCATATCAGATCCAAAATTATGGTCAACCGAGACGGTGGATGTACGATTGTCTTTTTCTTCAAAATTCTGAATTTTTGTGCATGCAATCCTGCAGGAATTTGCTGGAAGATATAGATCATGGGGAGTGAATGTGTCACTCTTATAATCTTATATTTCTTCCAAAATATCCAAGTTTTTACATATTTTCACACCAGCAGCAACATTAGAGGAATAAAAATCAAATTTCTCTTCACTTTCGAAAGCAATTACTGGTAAATTTTGCACAGAATTCAAAGGAAAATCACCGGTGAATGTTTGCATGGAAGTGTAGCAGTATTTTTATTCAATATCAGAGATTCAAATGTATTCTTCTGTTTCAGCAATATGAGAAGATGATATATCAGAGATCTCATGAACTTCCAGAGCATCAAGAGAAGGAGTCACTTCATGGAGACTTTCTTCAATTCGAATTGAATGTGTAGAAGATTCTGCTTCATCTTCATCTTGAACAACTTCATCAGAGACAGTAGAGGCCGAGAATTTTGAGTAAACACCTCTTGTGGTGCTGGATATGATCTCCAAAGTACTATTATAATCCTCATTGTACTTGCCAAAGGTTCTATCCAATTTTGTCTAGAGATCCTTTGGGTATTCAGTAGAACCAAGATTAAGGTAGTACAAGCTATCATCGAGGGCCAGACATATTGTTCCAACAGCTCTATCATTGTCATTTAGCTAGTCATTCTCATTCTCATAAGACTCTCTTCCAAGTCCAATATACACCTCATAAAGACCTCGTCTCTTCAGAGATGCAATCATCTTCAACTTCCATTCCAAATAGCTTGTGAATGGGGTGAGAAGAGGGATTGATGAGTCCATTTGAAGTTGTACCTGTTAAGACCTACAAATCAAAACAAAAGGGGCACCGTAAGGTTGGACATCCTGCACATTCTAGGCTTTCATCACACCCAGCATAGTCAATCAAGCAAGCTTGATCAACAAGTTCTTTACTTGGGGTATTAAGTGGTAAGCCTTGGCTTCTGGTGCAGTGCTGGATTTTTGAGCTATTGCTCACTTCTCATGGAGAAATCTGTCAAAAATCTTGTTCTTGAGAGATTGTTCTTCATCCCGCTGCATGCTCTAATACCATATTAATTCTTGCACATGATCTAGGAACTAGGAATCAAAATCATCAAAGAATTATTAACAAATACTCATGAATTGGAAAATAATTGGATCCTTAATTGGTATCCTCTCTGTATATTTTATAAACAATAAAGGGTTACAATACCAATGCTGAGCAATGGCTTAACTCCATGAAGAATTCGAATACCTAAGGAGACAATTTGAATTCAGAGAGTGAGTCTAGCTTAATTGACTCTCAACCATTCAATCTCACTCAGTTAACCACTTGAAAAAAACCCTAATTGACTCACCAAACCCTAACTGAAGTCAGAGTGCAATAAATGACTGAATCTCAATTGAAGGAGATAAAACACATGTCATAGCAATCCAACCATCAAGTGCTAGTCCTGCATGACTCCAATGAACCCTGATGAAGTTAACTGAAGCTGAACTGACCATCAGAAGTTGGTGGAGGTGCCTTGTTGACTCCAGTTCATTAAATAATAATAAATAATCATTAAATAATCATTAAATAATATATTTAATGAATGGAGGCACCTTAACTGACTGTAACTGACTGGTTGAACTGATTGTAACCACCAGTTAGCAATTAGGTGCATTAATGTCACACAGAGATGCTCTGGAGTGCTCCAGTTAGCCTCCTTGACTGTAGGAGAAGGCTAAGTTAGCCTCCTTTACTGTAGGAAGGCATGGGTGTGATTGTATGGTGGCAATTAATGCTTCACTGATGTCAATTAAACTTAGGATAGTGGTTTAACTAGGCCAATTTGACCGAAAGAGTGTGTATGATGGTAGATGTCTCCAACACTTTGCAACAATCAGGTGAACATGTTTCAGATCCATCAGGAACTATCTCAGGGTGTTTATAGTAAATCATATGTTTGGTATCATTTTTTCACGTACATCAATGAACCAATCATCTAACGATACATTGTGGAATCAACTGAATCTGATGAAACATCACACATTAACTTTAACTTCGATGCCATAGGTGTGTCCATTTCCTAGAATTTTGAATCTATTTAGAATATCCATGCCATACTTTCCTTGACCAAGGAAAATCCCATATGCACTCTACCACACTTACATTCCTAAGAAGCAATGCATCATCCCTAGGTATTTCATCTGGAAATCAATGGAAAGCCTCCTGTTTGCATATTTAATGAGTTTATTTTCACCTGTTAGAAATAGTTCATCAACATATAGTAGGAGTATCACTGATATTCCTCCTTTAACCTTGAATTAAATGTTGGAGTATGATTTAATCTTGTCAAATCCTAATCTCATCATGAATTTGTCCATCATGTCATATCATGTCAATATTCTTGAACTCATAGATATTATGTAGTAACTCCCTCTTAAGAAAACCGCCATTCCACCTCTACATTTTTGTACTCTATGTAGGAGCGGTAATACATCCTGAGTACATAGTTTTGATCTTATGCTAACTTCATTTTCCTTCATGCAATGATATCCTATGGTTTAAAATTATGAGAGTTGATTCAACAAGATATCTAGTTATTTTGGCATGTTCACACCTACAACAGCACTCCAACTTAGTGATCCAACACATGTGCACCCTCATTAATGAAAGGAGTGCTCCCATTCCTATTTTTATGGAGTTTGGGTTTACTAGGGGCTCTAGTAGTGTATTTGGTCCATTTTGGCTCTCCTAGGAGCATTTATTTCCACCTTGAGCCTCCCACTCACCTCTATATTCTCACCCTTGCATGACATGGACTCTTTATTGCCCCATCACACCTCACCAACATTCACACCTTGCTTCATGACTGTTTAGGTTGAGTTGGAGCTCCATTGGTCCACCTAAGGGGGATTGAGGTCAAATCTCACCATGACACATGTACAAATCCATTTGGATTCTTGAGCCTCACAAATTTTGTCCAATGAATTATAAATGTGTACTATAACATCTACAATGTGTACCATAATAATATGGTCAGTTATTAGCACCATTCACATGTGTTATTCTAGCTCTTTTCTGTATCTTTTGTTGTTCTCTAGCACATTTTGTAAAATACTTTGAGTGTGAATATTTCTCTAGATCCTAGATCTCACTGTGAAGCAAATCCTCACATGGTATTAGATCTAGTTGGAGCTACAAACAAATCTTGTGAGGTTTGAGTTGTTGTTTAGGGCATATTTCTAGAAAACTTGAGTGTTTGCCTTGCACGTTTAACAACATTTTTTGTCACAAGTTGCACAATAATGATGGAGAAAACTCGAGCATTTCTTAATCCATTTAATTATTTTGAATGGGAGGCCGATATGGTCATCCAATTGAGGTCCAAGGGCCTCTACCAGGTCACCATGGGAACTAAACACGAGCCAAATGCTGCTATGGAGAAAGCTAAGTATTTTAATAGACTTCATGAGGCCTTTGGTATGATCTGCCTCAGCACTTCAAGTGAAATCCTCTTTCATATATAAATTCTTGGTACACCAAATTAATTTTGGCTCAAGTTTGAGTCACTATTCGGGAAGACAGATGAAATGAGAGGCCATCATCTTGAGAACAAGCTAATATCCCTGAGCCTAGCTCACTACGAGACCATTGAAGACTTATTTACCAAGTTTAAAGCACTATTAATTTAGCTAAAACAATGTGGCATATATAAGAAAGAGGATCATCTTATCTTGTCCATCTTTTCTAAGTTAGGGCTTGAGTATTCGTTGTATGTTTCAACATTCCACTCAAGCAGGCTTACAACTAGAATTTGAAAGATTCCTGCGCTAGGAAATTTCATGGAGTCTTTGAATCAAGAGCAGGACAAGCTCATACAAATGGGTACCATCATCAAATCCAAGGATCAAGACCTTTCAGCTGATGTATCAAATCAATCCCAAAGCAAGAAGAAATATTTGAAGCAAAAGTAGAAAGAGAAGAAGGAATCAAGTTCAGAAAGATCTAGTTCTACTGATGGGAGCTCGAGATCTAGGAGGATGAGAAACAAGAGATAAATACCCACATTTTATTATTTCAGAGGTTCACATCTTGATAAATCTTTCTTCATAAATAATATGGACATCATGACCAAGCTCCTTCAGGAGAACCATATTGCTCTTCTAGAATTTGCAAAAATATGGGAGCGCAAGCAAGGAAATGGTAAGGTTGATCATGCATAGGGTGCATGGGTAAAACCCATTTCTGTTTTCTATGTTTCTTATAGATCTGTTTCTGATTCACCTTCTAATATATCAGAACCTTAATCCTCCATCCCTTCTGTAAACAAATTCCTAGTCAGTTCATCAAAGCTTCCTCCCAAAACTAGTCCTTTTTCACTAGCTTTTGATGTGCCTTATGGAATCCCTTTCCCAATCCAATCACACATTTCCAATTCTAATTATGAATATTATATACAGGATTATATACAGCCTATGACAGTCATTGAATCATTTCCCTATCCATTTCATGACCAAAATACCCAACAACCTTCAAGTTCACTAGTTGGAAATTCAGCAAATTGCCTAGTTTCCAATGCTATGTCTCTTGTATATTTTGTTGTTATGTCTTGTATTTATTTAATTTGTTGGAAATATATATAATTTGCCTTCAGTTCCATATTTCTGGACTTTCTTTCACCACCCATGGTTCAAATCTCAAGTCTGCATACCTTCTAGGTTCGCTCAATTACAATTATAATCTAGTTGCTCACTCTTCTATTCCTATGGATCCATTCGCTCATGGAGACACCATAACTCTGATATTTTCTTTTTTGTATGCCATATATTCTGATATTTTAGATCCTTGTGATATTTTCTACAGAGTTATGAAGGTGCTTCATCAAATTGGGAGAAATATTCATGGTTTTATTCATGATATGGAAACTACACATAATGCATATTTTGTTGAATCTTTTGATGTTATTTGGAAAAGAATTTGCAGAGATATATTTTCCGTTGATTATGCTATTATATCAGAGTATTCTTGCAGAAAAATAAATTCTTATTATTCCCTTCTATCATCAAATGATGACTATCAAAGGGCCTCTCTACATGATCTTTGTTTACAACACTTTGATGCATGATCTTGGCATCCACAACATCTTCACCAAGCCCATCACCAATAATTTGTTCTTTCAGCTCATTCAAGTGAAGAAGAGGACCTATTGAATACCTTTTGATCTCTGTCACATCCATTTTTGAGGGGAGGTTTTGTCCCATGAGGTTTTCCTCCTTACCTTGGTTACATTGATTAATAAACATTGTTGTAAAAGGTGACTTGTGCCTTAGTTTCCAAGGCCTTAATAAATCACTTTTGATTAAATTATACTAATTCTGGATTAAGGGGGGGTCTAGGAGCAGTAATAAATCCTTAGTACATAGTTTTTACATAAGGATAACTTCATTTTCCTTCATGCAATGATATCCTATGGTTTGGACTTAGGAGAGTTGATTCAACAAGATATCTAGTTATTTTGGCCTGTTCACACCTAAAACAACACTCCAGCTCAGTCAACCAGCATGTGTGCACCCTCATTAATGGAAGGAGTTCTCCCATTCCTCCTTTTTTATATTTTGGGTTGACTAGGGGCGCTAGTAGTGTATTTGGTCCATTTTGGATCTCCTAGGAGCATTTATTACCACCTCGAGCCTCCCACTCACCTCTATCTTCTCACCCATGCATGCCTTGAACTCTTTAACACCCAATCACACTTCACCAACATTCACACCTTGGTTTGTGACTATTTATGTTTATTTGGAGCTCTGTTGGTCCACCTAGGGGGGATTGAGGTCAAATATCACCATGACACATGTACAACTCCAATTGGCTTCCCGAGCCTCATGAATTTTTTCCAATGTATTACAAATGTGTACTATAACATATATAAGATATACCATAATAATATTATTAGTTATTAGCACCATTCACATGTGCTATTCCAACTATTTTATGTCTCTTTTGTTGTTCTCTTGCACATTTTCTCAAATACTTTGAGTGTGAATATTGCTCTAGCTCTTAGATCTCACTGTGAATAAAATCCTTACACTCTATGTATTGTAATATTCTATACTGGAGTGATAGGTAGCCTCCTCTACTACTAATATTCTATGTATCCATCTATGTCATCATTGAAGGTCATTGGATGCAAAGATCCTCTATCCTAAACTTTATTGAAAGTTCCTCTTGCACTCATATGTGATATTTTCGTCCTTTGTAGGCTTCAATCTTTAACCTTATAGCGAATGTTGAGATCTCCATCACTCTGCATGATCTTTAAGCTCCTCATGTAACTATATGTGCTATCCCATGGATTCCTTCTGAGCTCATACAAAGTATTCTATGCATATTTGTTCCTCTGCTTGAAATTCACTTCTACTTCATTGGAGAAGTGTGTATGTTCAATGGAGTACATCTTGTCATAATCTACTCTCTCTTTCTGATAGAAACCATGAACCTTGATTTGTACTTATTGATGTTTCCATTTGTTGCATGCTTGATTTTGTAGATACACATGGAAGACACTATGGATTTCCCTTCAGGTTTTGAAACCACATTCTAGACATCATTGTCCATGATCAACTGGTACTTTTTTATCATAGTCTCCTTCCATTTCTTATCGACTGCTTCTTCATGGATTGGAGGGATCTATATCAATAATGTCACTAAACAATGCCACATAGCTGGAGTGTGTCTAAGGCCTCTTGCTTTCTTTGGAATTTCCATCATACTTATATTAATCTTGAATTATTTATCATTCCCAATATGGTATTCATATCTTGAGGTGAATCTACCGCTTTCTGTGTTTTGGTTATATCATGATTCTCTTGAAGCTCTTTCTTTTGTCATGGTGTCTTTGTTCCTGGGAGATTTTTGTTCATATTCATTTTGTTGGAGTGAATATTCTTTGAGTGTTATGGTAGAGTCGCCATCACTTGTTCTTTAGAACAAGCCTCATTCTTCTTTTCTTGTAGACGATTGCACTGTTGAAATATTGTAACTTCGAAGAATATTCTTTATGTATCTTTTGTGGTCCCCGATGGTCCAACCGGGAGAACCACTTGTATTACATTGTACCCCGATGCTCCTAATCGGAAGAACTAATAAGAGTCATGAGGTAGTCCCCTCTAATTGTAAAGGTGGGTCATCAGCACCCCAGTGTGGTTACTTGAGCCTACATGTGTAACTCGAGCCTACATGAGTTAACTTAAGCCGACTTGTTGATTGAGTAAACTTTAAGTAAACGGATGAATATAAATAGAGGTGTAGTGCTCCTCATTTGTGACACACACACTCACTTGGAATAGCGCACTTGTGGAGGAGAGGAGTTGCTGGAGAAGGAGGAGAATCAGGTTTTTGATCTCCTTGTTGGTTTTACCTTTTTCCCTTTTGGGGAATCTATATTGAGGAAGCTTTTGCTGGGTTTTTCCCTTTAGGGTTTTCCCAGGATAAATATGTGTTGTTCTTGTGATACTGTTTCTTTCAGTGATCCTGCTTTATATGCTTTTATTATGAAAAATGAAATGATATACTGATGTCTTAGTAAAGCATATGAAAAAAATTAACATGGTATCAGAGCTAACCTGAATAGGGCAGCTTTCACAAGTTAAAGAAGCTAGGGCTTCTTATTTTTTGGTTCTCTCTCCACAATCAATCAGCAAAAGAAGGCTAGGCTGACTCTCCTTTGAAGGATGCATCGTTCTGTCGAAGCGGAATTCGATTCCGAGCATTTTCAATTTTCGATGTGGAAATTAGGGCTTTCTACAGAAGAGGAATTTTTGGGTGAGACCAGCATAGGATTTTTCTCCTCATCAAAACCGAAATTTAGAGACCTGGATCAGTAAATTTGGTTGGGTAAATCTCTGGGAAAGTCAAACCCTAGTTTGACCCTGAGCTAGGAGAAACCCTAAATACTAAAATTGCTAAGTTTTGGTACAGTCGCTATATTCTGAGATTGGCGAAGTCTCAGAAGCTGAAAATTTCAGGGGCCGAAGCTAAAATCTTGATGAACACTGTTTCCAAAGGGAAGCCTTTGATTCGCTATATTATGGGAGATATGATCTCTCCAAGTTAGGGTTCCAGCCTCTTCCATAAATCATCCATAAACAGGACACCTGGGGAGATCTGAAATATCTTGGGCTATAGAGGTCCAAATGGAATTCCTGAAGAAGTTACAGAAAGGCCACGGAGTTTAATTTCTATGGTCCGAAGCTCAGACTCAGAAGATGAACCAGTGACACGTGGAAGGCCGTACAACTTCGCTGTTCTGAACAGTCCTGTAACAGGTCACCTTGGGAAAAGGATCCTAAATCCAAAATGGTGAAACAAATTCTAATTAAACATATGGTTTTGGATCAGTAACATGCTAGGTTACCTCAGTGAGAAATTTCAGACACAGAAGATCAGTAAGTTCGGAGATATCACAGAAATAGTAACAGGCATTTCTGCAGAAGAAATCAGAAAATTAGGGCTTCCTGTTCCAGGAGTTTCCCTTCACTGTTTTCAGAAAAGGAGTACATTGGACAGCTCCATTTGAAGAGATCTATCTTTTTATCCAATCAGATCTGTAATATTCCAAGTTTTTAAAATTAGGGTTTCTGTGACAAACCCTAGATCAGCCAGCTCCGGAACCAGGACGGACACCTCAAATCGGTAAGATCTAATCCTTTGCTATGTTCATTTGAGGTTCTCTTTTCAAAGTGATCTATGACATCAGCTTGATGATAAGCTTGGTGAAGTTGACAACTTCCAAGCCTAGAAGTATATGATCTCTCTGAAGGAAATGGATTGGACACCTACATGAGCATAGAGGTTTTAGTTTCAGAGGGAGATGAGGCTAGAAGCCTTTCTCAAGAAGAACTTGGTCAAATCCCAGAAGATCATTGATGATTCAGTTTTGAATCAACTTGTACTACAAGTGTCTTCCCTAAAGACATCGATGAGGTTTGATTCCTTGACCAAGCTATTTGAAGGGAAGAACATAGATCAGAATATGACCTTAAGAAACCAGCTGAAGAATGTGAAGATCCAGAATGCAGAGACCATGCAGTCATAAGTTTCTCTCAAATCAAAGAACAACTTCAAGCGGGGAAAGAAGAAGTGAAGAATGCAGAAGTGGTGATGGCCACCTTGGATGGCCTCCCAGGATCATGAAATTCATTCATTTAAGAAATGTGTTCCAGAAGGAAGTGATTACTTTCAGCCGACTTTGGGAAGAAGAAGAAGCTCGTCTCTGAAGATCAAGCTCTCATCTTCCAAAGAAGATCCCTCAATCAATGAGAAATATGAAGATCTCAACTCTTGAAGAACTTCTTATCCACCTCATCATTCGGATAAGAAACGATGCTATCATGAATGAAGAAGTCGATGAAGCTGAAGACTCAAGGAGTATACCCATGAAACAAATAAAGATAAGTATTCAATT
>LPNX010200774.1:194847-246960 GCA_001517045.1 Pseudotsuga menziesii
TAGGGATTTTTATAGGGGGTGTTAGGGTGTTTAGGAGGGGTGGTATGGTCTTGATTTGGGAATAAAACATGATTTACAAAATGTATATATGTTTTTCTTCTTTAAAATGCATACATGTTAAATTGGTTCTCTAAAATGAGTACGTTTTTTGTTCTCCTAGCCTTCGTGGCATCCCAGTTGGATGCCTCAGTATTTCTCATTCCTATGTTTAATAAATGCGTATGCATTATTGAATTCTACAATAAGAATGTGTTTTGTAAAAAATGCATTGCATCTAAAAGATCCCCCACCTTTGTGCGAGTACCCACCTATACTTTCTAAGTTCAAACAATGTGTTCCATGTATAAAGAACATGCATCTAAATTATTATGAAGGTATGGTAGCATGTCATAATCTATGAGATAAAATAAAGTACACTCATGATACACCCAAGTGTCATGTCTACTTACTCTAAATTTGAATTTTGTATAAAAAATAAAATATCTTATCTAAAAATAACTTAAGTACTTTTGTCTACATTTGGTTATATGTTTTCACACATTTTACACAATAAAATTCCATATTTATGCAAGATGTCTTCACTTTCAAGTAATGGATGTACCAAATAATAATATTAATCTAAAATGTTAAATCCTTAATAGATGTCCACAACAACTCCAAAATAAGTAATTGATTCTAAAATGTAAAATCCTTTATAGAAGTGCACATCAACTCCCAAATAAGTAATTGATTGATTAAATGAAGAATGAAAATGAAATACTATAATATTATAACCTTCATAATATTCATATCTAAAATTTGTTTGCATGTGGATGCTCCTACATCATATTCCTTATTGTTAATGAAAATCGAAAGTGAGATCTAACTACAAGTAGGGAAAATGTTGCAGGGGTTGAAAACTTGAAGATTCAATTTTATATTTGTATAATTAAAACTATAATTTTGGTGTGAATTTTAGTTGGTAATGAGTTATGGTTTGGTAATATATAAACTTAAAAATAAAAATATTTTTTTTTGTCCTTGGTTGAGTGCACAAAGTTGAGGGACCTTTTAGATGCAATGGTAGAGTGAAGTCAATAACTCTTGATCCATAAAATAGAAATCATCCCAAGAAATCCTGACCCTTCCAAGATTAGTCCCAAGGCTTCCAACATGCATGCCAATTACGATAGTACACAAAAACGCACCCCCATTTTATTACTACAAATCGTGCTCCCATTTTAATTTTTGAAAACGTGCTCACGTTTACTAAAACTTGTTTTATGGTTAAAATGGTTCAATCCCTTCATTTTCGTCACAACACCGTGCTGTTTGGAGCTTCAATAGACCAAAACGAGTGAGCGAAAATGCATTTTGGGTGAGAAAAAGGCAAGAAACTCCACCTTGGGATCAACCTCTTCTTTGTGAGGTATTTTCCTCAAATCCTCTCATGCTTTTTTCCCTTTATTCATTATTTTCTTTTCCCTAATTTAAAATTAAACCAAAATATTTTAATTTATATGGCCAATGGAAACCAATGGAAACCAAAACCCCAATGGAATTTACATGGCCAATGGAAACCAAAACCCCAACAAAATTTACATTGCCAATGGAAACCAAAACCCCAATTTAATCATAAAAACCAAATAATTTTGACTATTTACCAAAATCCATATGCAAAATTCACATGCCCAATGGAAACCAAAACCCCGATTAACTCATAAAAATCAAATCAATTTTACTATTTCCATATGCATATTCACAAGCATCGTTGTGAATCCATACCAAAATTCACAAATATTCAAAGTTTGTCAAGCACATTGCAAGTTTGCATAAGTAATTTACATTCCCAATGTAAACCAAAACCCCAATTAACTCATAAAAAACAAATGAACTTCATTATTTGCATATGTATATTCGCAAGAATCATTGTGAATCCAAAAGAAAATTAACAAATATGCAAAGCTTGTCAATTATATTGCAAGCTTGCATACAACTAAAAAAAACAAGTAGAATTCATATCTTCCCTAAAATACATAGACAAACATGGTAAATCCCTTTCCTCTATCCTAAATATTGAAGTTGGTCATCCGAGAACATCAATAAACACTATATAGTTCTGATGAAACTTTCGACTCCAAGGGTTAAAATAACGTATTGAAGCTTCCCATGCTTAACAAATATTTCCTCTTGACTGAAGCTTAATTTTTTGTTAAGGTCAAGACAACAAAGTTCAACAATACGCTCTACAAACATCAAGATACATAGGGAGGTTGATGTGTTTGATTACATACCAATCACATACTATCATACATGATAGAATCCAGTGGAAACCTTGCAACCATAAAATACACTATAAACAATTATGCATTTAGTCTCTCATGGGTATATAGAAAGAGTGCATAGAGCTAAAATAATATCAAGTGGAATCCATACATGGCACAAATTACATATAGAAAAAGATATTCTAAATAGACTTTGGAGTCCAAAAAAACATCACGCTACAACCAATAATTACATATCTAACAAAATCGTTGCCTATACTAGGATTTTATTCATCAATAGCACATTATGCCACCTATTCTAGGCTCTAGTCGTTGCTTCTACCTGCAATTTGGGAGCTGGTCCTGCAAGGGCATTATTCAACACCTCACAATTTCAATGAACTTCATAATCCAAGCCTTAAAATAAGCTAGAGGAGCTTCCCAATCAACATATGCACATAGGACATTTTATGTACAGATGCATATGGAAATTGGAATTAATACTTGAATTTAGGACACAAATTTAAGATTTAAAATGTTAAATGTTTATTCTTTACTGTAAAATTCAAGATCAATTTTAAAATTTAAATAATAGATTTAGTTTATGTTTTTATTTCTCATACATTTGTTTTACACTTTTCATTGCTTAGAGATGTCATTATATCATGTGTTTATTTTTCTAATGATATATTATTTGTATTTATGATTGCAATGACTACTATGGACCACAATGTTGAGATACTGAGGGTTATTGGGCATCTTAGAGAGATTGGTTATGCCTAGAGGGGTAGAGATGAGCTCTACCACTCCTTGTCATACTCATTCATAACTATTGTTGATACGATTTCCAGATTGAATGATTCTTTGTATAGCATCGCATCCTACAAGGAAAGAAAAAGACAAGAATATGCTGATGGTTTGAGCTACAACGAGATAAAGAAGCTAAAAATAACCAAAGAGAACATTTATACATTGTTTAGAGTGACTGGGACCTATGACATTCTGGAGAGCACCAAGACACATATTTATATTGATTGGTGCACCTTTCCACCCATTAGAGACCATTGGATGGATAGATGGTACATGGTTTTTGACATTCCCCCACACAGCAATAGGGAAGTACCATGGTTTTTGACATTCCCCCACACAACAATAGGGAAGTACCAGTGCACTTTCTTCGAAAGTTGTATGCAGAGTTTGTAATGGGGAAACATGTCAACTATTTTGACATGTTGGGATTCTAGGGCGTTGGTAGGGGATGCCCCAAAACTGACCCAATTCTAGGCATAGAGATGCCAATCGACAGATACCTACACCTCATCCCCAATTATCGAGAGTAGAAATCCCTCCTACACATGATATGGTTTCCCAAAAACATGAGGCATTTCTCACTCTAGCTGAGACAGTTTCTCAATACACGACAACTATTGACCATACACTGGGGTACAAACACCAAATTCTAGTGGTAGAGGATCATCTATTGGTGGGGATAGATCGACATCCCATGTTCCTTAGAGCGAGCCACACGTGTGTACAATGTGTGGTCAATCCTATTATGGTCCTAGAACAAGACATGGTATCTCTATGATGAATGGTGGTTAGGTAAGGACATGGTTAAAAATCTATTGTTGTTCAATTTTTAATTTTTCCATATTGTACACATATTAAAAGATTCATAATATATGCAATTTTTACTCTTGCAGGATATTGATGCCTATCAAGGCGGTGGTAGTGCACCCATGTGGTTGTATCCTAGGCCCAAAAAAACAACAATGAGTTAATATTTAAACATGTGTTATTTTGTTAATGCATGTGTTAGTCTTGATTAATTTGTTAAATTGTTTAATATTTACAATTTTTGAAGTTGTAGGAACCCCATTTAGAACCTGATGTTGGAGACATTGATCTAAGCTGAATACTCCCAGGTGGAATTTATGATTACCTGAAGAATGTAAGTACATGGTTAATGACTTAATCTTGTTCAAATTATTTAAATTTCTTACTATACACTCCTTTATATATTGATAATATTTATAATTTTTAAACTTGTAGATGTTATCTAGATCTGAAGAGGGGAAAGAAATTGTTGGAAGTGGTCCCTCCCATGGGGGAGATATGTCCCAGGCAGGGGTAAGTATATTACAACATGTTAGTTTTTCAGTACATATTATTCCATCCATTCAATTCCATGTCTAACTATGGTAACACTTTATGATTGCAGACACCATCGCAAATCTCTGCATCGTCTCTTTGGTTTGGATCTCCCTGTAGTCCAAACATAGATAAGCAGGTTGTTTACACCAGATGACCCTATTTCTTGAAAAGAGTGGGTGTCCATGAAGATCAATCTACTCATCCCATGGTAATGTACACACTTCCAATGTTAGTTGCTGGTTAGCTTTGAATTCACTTCACAACTAGTTTTTCTTAATGTTATTTTCACATGTTTCCAACATCAGGATGTAGAGTCATCTGTTCCATAGCTTAGTGGGGTTGTTGACGTTTCAGTCAATACTTCATCTATAATAGGTATAAGCCACACTAAGGTACATGTACTTGAATATTTGTAATTGTACAGTTCATTTTTATTGTCTATGGACATGCACGATGTCTAACTATTTTATCATTTGGTGAATGTAGCCACACCTTGGTCCATTAGTGCACGTGACTGAGGTTGATGTTCAACCTATGGTTCATCTTGCTACTGAAGAAACCCAGTCTCATTCCCAGGGAAAAAAAATTCGGTGAGATGTTAATTTTTCACATAATTGATTACTACTTTTTCATTCATGTACATCTTGATAATTGTTGATATATTTGACATATTTTTTTTTTATTCACATAGAAGCATTGCAGAGAGACTCTCTTAAAGGAGGGAGGACACCAGAGGCATCTATACCCCAAATTGATGCAGTGAGTGTTTGTTTTATGTACAATTGAGTTGAATTTTAATTTTTCGAACTTTGTTATTGCTGGACAGTACTAGTTCAATTACTTGATCAAGGACAAATATGTATTTTTCTGTACAAGAGGAATTTAGAGTATAGGGGCATGGTCTAGGATAGATGTACTTTTGTTTCCATGTACATCAAATATGTTTTTGATTCCTATACATCGATAGGCCATATAAGGGCCTTCTATTTTTGTATTGTAACTTTTATGATATAAAAAATATTTCATATCAAGGATCTTGAGATCTTCATGGTTTAGTCTTTTAAGTGTGATTATACACATGTGGCCAAGAATGTTTCTATATTTAATGTTCCCAATTTTTTATAGATTTTACAATTGCATGGAGATATCAGTTATAAATTTGAGAACAATGCACAATTACAATATTACGTAATGACAAAAATGTACATTTCAATTGTTTTTAACCACGATCCAATTGCATATACAATGTTAAATTGTATTCACAAAGATGGAACATACCTAACACACATAAGCAACCAACACAAGTAAGTAACGGATCCAACTGAGTGGAATACAACAGCACTTTACCCACATAACAACCTAACAAACTTCTAAAGGATGCATGAAGTTGACACACCTAAGTGATACACCTGTGTGGTCTACATAAATGAAATTTGTGTTTGGCATGATGTCCTTCATCTAACAAATATATGGGATAAAGATGAAACCTAAAAGTATTTGAGTATAAGGTTGATTATAAAAATTGCTATGATTATATCCTGCACATTATGTATATCTTGCACATTATTTTATCATTTTGTTAATGTATATGGAATTTGATGAATGGCCTCAAGGAACAACTTTGGAAGAGATGAAAATTATGTGTGATTTTATTATAGTTTAAATTGATTTAGAAGTACTATTCTGAATCTTGTTTTATAAATTTATGTTTATGGAGTATTATTTGAAACATTCGTAGTGTGAGGAAATATATTTTGTAGTAACAGCGTAATAGGTTGGCCACTGTTTCTAAACATAAACATGTTCTATTACATGGTTACTGATGTAATGACATTGTTTCCTGATGGAACAACATTATCTTCGTCGAGCATACGTTCGGAATTCAACGTCTCTCTAACTTCGTCACTTGTATACCCACATCCAATTAAATATGCAAAGGTTTTAGGTGGCCTTGATGTGCACCTATGTTTTACCCCTTTATCAGTTCCATGCAATGCTCGTTCTTCTACCAATATGGTTACCGAAGGCCCCTCGAGTGAATGCTTTTGTCTTTGTTGATGTGGATTGGTAAGAAGAACTATGGAATCCTCAACAACTGGAATTGGTTGAGTGTCCATAGAGCATATTCGATTGTTCATGTCATTTCTTTTATTCTCTCTAATTTCTTTAAGGATTTCATTGGGTATCCTCTTCCTTGCTTATTTTCTTGGTCGATTGCATTAGTTTCCCATCACCACAATGATCAATGATAGATGGTGTTCCTCAATGGGAGATTACCCAAGATTGGTTTCTTTCTTGCTCAATTTTGTCTAAATACTCAAATTAATGGGAAGTTTGGGTGGAAGGTTTCCTTTGATATCTCCTCAATGGTACTCTTCAATGGGAGACTCCCAAAGATTGGTTTCTTTATTGCTCAATTATGTCTAGATACGCTTCAATGGGAAAATATCCTTTCTTGGTTTCTTTCTTTCTCAATTGTGTCTACATACTCCACCACAATGACCAAGTTAATGTTGCCTTTGCTAGCTCATCAATTGCAAGAAAGTTAATGGTGGAGGTGTAGAAAATCTGAGTTTTACTGCATGTTGGTTTATATGAACATTTTGTGGTTTTCACTTACAGTCGGTTTGGCATAGGCTGTAAGTTACTTAAGAAAATATACTGAGCAATATAAACACACAGTAAAAATACTAACAGGCTGAAAAACACATTTGGACAGTCACACCATAAATTTTTAACTCAGAGATTTTTGGCCAAATAAGCCCTGGAAAAACCCCCACGGGGAAAACAAGTCAGAGAGAGGAGAGAAAGTTTATATTATTTGCTTCAGGAAAAAAATCAGACATTAAATTTACAGTAAAAAATTCCAACTTATCTCAACCCAGAATTTTTGACCCAGCAGTCTGACTTGGTTTCTGTGCTGTTTTCTTCTCAAAGAATGTGCCAAAACCAGCAACAACTCAGCCTCGATATTTGTGCCAAAAACCATCAAAAAAATCATACTATATGACCAGCATTAAATGCTGCCATACTCCTTGAAAACCATGCCTGAAACCTTCTCGAAATCTGTGCAGAAATTACAGCAGCCGTACCCTTGAAAACTGTGCAGTCCATACCCTCGAAACCTGTGCAGTCCGTACCCTCGAAAATAGTGTAGGAATTAATGCAGTCGTACTGTCTTGATTTCTGTGCATTAAATGCAGTCCATACTGTGTATTAAATGCAGCCTATACTGTGTATTAACTGCAGTCTGTACTCTCCTTGGGTTCTGTGTCAAACCATAAATACACCTCGATTTCTGTGCTCTCCCTCTTCTTGGAAATCATGCCAATCCCTAGCTCGACCTCTTGCTCTCTCAGCTCACTCTTCCTTCTCATGAAAAAAATGAAAAAGTGAAGTCTCTTTGCCTCCCTCAACCTTTTTGTCTAAACCCTAAGTGGGTCTCTAATCCAATGGTGGAAAAAGATCCAATCCAATGGATGAGATTTAGTGAGAGTAAAAATCCCTTTTATTTAAATCACTTAAATAAAAAATACTCACCCACTTAAATTTATTAAAAAGTGACTTTATGTTTATAAAGTCTCATTAAATGACATTTAATGTGAGGGTAACCTTTTTCCCTCTTCTAAGTGACTTAGGCAATAAAGTCACCTAGGGAACATCTGCCTTGGTACAAAAACTAACACTCCCTCTTACCGAGGAAGGTGTTCCGCACCACTCCCAACTTATCTCTGAAGAATACAAACTTTCCCCTCCCCAAAGACTTCGTCAGAATGTCAGCAACCTGCTCATCAGTGGATATATACTGAAGCTCAACTGCCCCTCTCTGAACGTAGTCACGGATGAAATGGTATCTGATCTCTATGTGCTTTGACCTGTCATGGAACACTGGATTCTTAGAGAGTTGAATGCAACTCTGATTGTCACAGTAGATCATCGTAGGCCTAAGCTGCTGATCAAATAAATCTACCAATAACTTGCGAAGCCACAGTGCTTCACAAGTAGCCTGACTGGCTACCATATACTCAGCCTCAGTAGAAATCAATGCAACGGAATTCTGTTTCTGACTAAACCACGACACTGCTACCGATCCCAAACTGAAACAACAACTGAAAGTGCTCTTCCGATCCCGCACACAACCTGCCCACTCTGAATCTATAAACCCAACCAAGCTGGCTCCACCCGAACCCCTGTAGTCCAGACCATAATCCACTGTACCTGCAAGATATCTCAATATGTGCTTTGCAGCAGTCCAGTGCACACTCCTAGGCTCAACCATGAACTGACTAAGAGTGTTCATCTCAAAACACAAGTCTGGCCTGGTGTTGACCAGATACATCAAAGACCCAATGAGCTGACGATATATAGTGGGATCCACCAACTTACCCTTAGAAGCATGAAGTTGCTTCCAGTTGGTGATCATAGGTGTACACATCGGCCTGCAGTCCTCCATCCGGAATCTCCTCAGAATATCAGCTGCATACTTCCCCTGTCCAAGGAAAATATGCCCAGGCTCCTGCCAAACCTCCATCCCCAAATAGTAATGCATCAGTCCAATATCGGTCATCTCGTACTCCGATGCTAGATATCTCTTGCAATGTGCAATGAGATGTTTAGCACCTGTGATGAAAATATCATCAACATACAGCAGAAGAATGAGTGGATCTCCCCCAACCACAATGAAGTAAAGGTTGGGATCAGCCTCACTCTTCTGAAATCCCATCGATGTCAGATAAGCATCAATCCTGGAGTACCAAGCTCTAGGAGCTTGCTTTAGTCCGTACAAGGATTTCTTCAGCCTGCACACATGAGAATCTCTCCCATGGATCTCGAATACCTGTGGCTGCTCTAAGTATACTTCCTCTTGCAGAAGACCATTGAGAAATGCAGTCTTCACATCCATCTGGTGGATCTTCCAACCCATCTCTACTGCTATAGATATCATTGCCCTGATAGAAGAATATCGAGCAACTGGAGCAAAAGTCTCATCATAGTCAACTCCCTCAACCTATGAGAACCCCCGCGCCACAAACTGAGCCTTCTACTTCTCTACACTACCATCTGCAGCATGCTTTATCTTGTAAAGCCATCTAGAAGTCACAACTGACTTCCCCTCAGGTCTTGACACTATCTCCCAAGCATCATTCTTCATGATGGAATGGTACTCTTCCATCATGGCATCTCTCCATACCAAATGCTGGGAAGCCTCCTCAAATGTGGATGGCTCAGAGTCATGAAGGCATGCAACAAGAGCCATATCTCCCCTGTCCGGCACCACACCAAGCCTTTCTATCTCCACTACTGTCCTGATCCTCTCCTGGGGCCTACCAAAAGCCTCATCTTCCTTCAAGGTCTCCTGAAGCCACTTAGGATTCCTCTTCCTTGAAGGTTTCTCCTCCTCATCTGAGGAAGTCCCCGTACCTGAAGGTCCAATAACCCGAGGACTAGTAACTGATGAACCTGTGCCTGATGATCCTGTAATCTGAGGAATCAAACCTGAACCTGTCCCAGAAACTGTCCCTGAAGTACTAGCCACCTGAACCACTGAACCTGTAGATGCTATGCCCGTACCCTGTGATCCATTCCCTCCAGAAACCTGTGGACCTGTAAGCTACATCGAAGAATCATGTACCAACTGAGGTGTGGGAGCTGGTGTCTCCCCTTGCTCTAACTCTCTAGACTTCCTGAAGGCTCTCTCCTCATCAAACTTTACTTCCCTACGGACAACAGCTTTCCGCGAGCTAGGTAAGTAAAGTCGATAGGCCTTCGAATTCTCATCATATCCCACAAAGATGCCTCTCTCTGCGGTGGGATCAAACTTCGTCCTCTTCTCAGAAGGGACGTGAGAGTAAGTCAATGAGCCAAATATGCGAAAGTGGCCCACCTCAGGCTTCTTGCATGAATACATCTCCTCAAGAGTCTTTCTCCCCACTGCCCTGTGAGGACTCTTGTTCTACAGATAAACTACAGTGCTACATGCCTCAGTCCAAAGAAAGAAAGGCAACCCTTGATCATGGAGCATCACTCTGGCTGCCCCCACAATCGACCTGTTCTTTCTCTCTGCTACTCCATTCTGCTCAGGAGTGTAAGGAACTGTCAGCTGTCTCTAAATGCCCTCCTGTTTGCAGAATGCATCGAACTCCTTGGAGGTATACTCACCCCCATTGTCCAATCTCAACATCCGGATGTTCCTCTCTATCTTCTTCTCCACAAGGGCTTTGAACCCTTGGAAGACACTCAACACAAGCTCGGACTTCTTGCTCCTCAAGAAGTAGATCCAGGTCTTCCTGGAGTAGTCATCAATAAAGCTGATATAGTACTCAAAGCCTGTCAAAGAACGTGATGACATGGGACCGCATATATCAGTATGGATAAGATCAAGCACCCCGACAGCTCTCATGTCACTGCTCGGAAAAATAGTCTTGGTGTACTTTCCCAAAGCATACCCCCTGCACACATCACTCTGCTCAGTGCTGAACTCTGGTAAACCTGTAACCATGCTCCTCAACAATATAAGAGCTGGGTGATGTAGGTGGGCCATCCTCTGATGCCAGAGCTCACATAGCT
Source organism: Pseudotsuga menziesii (assembly GCA_001517045.1). Classification (NCBI taxonomy): domain Eukaryota; kingdom Viridiplantae; phylum Streptophyta; class Pinopsida; order Pinales; family Pinaceae; genus Pseudotsuga; species Pseudotsuga menziesii. The sequence goes on from LPNX010200774.1 coordinate 205,812, forward strand.
CACTGCTGCTGCTGTGTGCTAAGGCACACTATGGCTGAAACAATAGCTTGTACAGTTTTCCACACCTAACTCCAATTTTCATGGCACTGGACATACCTGTGGCCTTGGGATACACCTGCACTCTCCCATCTGAAAAGCACACCCCAAGACCCCTGTCCTTAATGGTGGAAACTGATACAAGGTTCTTCCTCAGCCCAGGGACATACAACACATCCCGCAGAGTCATGGGACTCATCGACTCCCTCTGAAATGTGATGGTCCCCCGACCAACAGCTCTAACAATGGTGTTGTCTCCAAGGACAAGCTCCACATATATACCTGTCTCTGATAACTCCGAGAACACCTCTCGAGCTCTAGTCATGTGGCTCGAGGATTTGCTGTCAATGTACCAAGTAGTAGAGGTGGATGGACTCCCCTGATGACCTGCCAACAAAGAATGATCACTGTCCATATCCATATCTATGCCGGAGGCTAAAGAGACTCTCTCTCTCTCCATTTGTCCAGCATAAAGGGAAAACTCCCTCTGAAATGCAACACTAAACTCATCAACCTCTGCTGAGGCTGCAGTCTGCTGTCCCTGTCCCTTCTTCTTCTTCTTGCTTGGACACTGTGAGGCATAGTGCCCAAACACTTGACAAGTATAACACTTGATTTTACTCAAGTCCTTCTTCTGCCCACTCTGCTGGTGTTGCTAGTGCTGTTTGTCCCCGCCCTTCTTCTTCTTCCCCTTGGCTGCCAAAGCCACATCCTCATCATCAGCCCCTCTCTGAGAAGTACTACCCTGTACAAGACCTCTCCTGGTCTCCTCCTGCACAAAGTCATCCCAAAGCCTCTCCCAGTTAGGTAGGTTCTCTCTACCCACTATAGCTTGCACAAAGGCACCCTAGGACTTTGAAGCCCCATTCACTGCGGTGCGAACAAGCTCTGTAGGGGAAACCTTTTCCCCAACTGCTGCAAGTTCATCCCGAACTGCAAAAATCCTAGTAAGGTAAGCTGTGACTCCCTCACCCCCATTCATCTTTATAATCTTGAGTTTTTCCCTGAGAACCATTTTCCTGTTCTCATTAGAACTCTCATACAAACTGGTTAAGGCTGTCCACATCTCATGTGCCTTATCCTTACCTGAAATGTGAGGGATAATGTGATCTTTAACGGCATCAAGAATAATCCTTCTAGATTTGCAGTCCTTCTTATTGAAGGCTAATAGGGCTGCTGCATCTATAGATGCAGGAATGGTAATCGGATTTGTTGTAGTGTTCCTCACTATATCTGGCCATAACTCATTCTCTTCTAGTAACAACAAATTTTTTCCTTCCACGGCACAAAATTCCCTGTCCCATCCATCCTATCCTCCAATCTAAGTCCTGTAGCCATCTCTTTACCAACCCAACAAAGTGATGTTCACTGACAGAAGTAAAATTATAAAAAAATCTGAGTTCTGGAAATTACTGTGTGTCTGCAAAAATCACTGTTTTCTGCCCCCAAGCTCTGATACCATGTAGAAAATCTGAGTTTTACTGCATGCTAGTTTATATGAACATTTTGTGGTTTTCACTTACAGCCGGTTTGGCATAGGCTGTAAGTTACTTAAGAAACTATACTGAGCAATATAAACACACAGTAAAAATACTAATAGGCTGAAAAACACATTTGGACAGTCACACCATAAATTTTTAACTCAGAGATTTTTGGCCAAATAAGCACTGGAAAAACCAGTCAGAGAGAGGAGAGAGAGTTTATATTATTTGCTTCAGGAAAAAAATCAGACATTAAATTTACAGTAAAAAATTCCAACTTATCTCAACCCAGAATTTTTGACCTAGCAGTCTGTCTTGGTTTCCGTGCTGTTTTCTTCTCGAAGAATGTGCCAAAACCAACAACAACTCAGCCTTGATTTTTGTGCCAAAACCCAGCAAAAAAATCGTACTGTACGACCAGCATTAAATGCTGTCGTACTCCTTGAAAACCGTGCCTGAAACCACCTCGAAATCTGTGCATAAATTACAGCAGCCGTACCCTTGAAAACTGTGCAGTCCGTACCCTCGAAACCTGTGCAGTTCGTACCCTCGAAAACAGTGCAGGAATTAATGCAACCGTACTGTCTTGATTTCTGTGCATTAAATGCAGTCTGTACTATGTATTAAATGCAGCCTGTACTGTGTATTAAATGCAGTCCGTACTCTCCTTGGGTTTTGTGTCAAACCATAAATGCACCTCGATTTCTGTGCTCTCCCTCTTCTTGGAAATCGTGCCAATCCCTAGCTCAACCTCTTGCTCTCTCAGCTCACTCTTCCTTCTCATGAAAAAAATGAAAAAGTGAAGTCTCTTTGCCTCCCTCAGCCTTTTTGTCTAAACCCTAAGTGGGTCTCTAATCCAACGGTGGAAAAAGATCCAATCCAATGGATGAGATTTAGTGAGAGTAAAAATCCCTTTTATTTAAATCACTTAAATAAAAAATACTCACCCACTTAAATTTATTAAAAAGTGACTTTATGTTTATAAAGTCTCATTAAATGACATTTAATGTGAGGGTCACCTTTTTCCCTCTTCTAAGTGACTTAGGCAATAAAGTCACCTAGGGAACATCTGCCTTGGTACAAAAACTAACAGGATGTGCTCTATGGTGCTCCGAAATGGGAAATTCCCCAAGCTTGATTTCTTTCTTGCTCAATTGTGTCTACATAATCCACCACAATCACCAAGTTAATGTTCCCTTTGATATCTCCTCAATTGCAAGAAAAACAATGGTGGAGATGCTCTATGGTGCTCCTCAATGGGAAATTCCCCAAGATTGGTTTCTTTCTTTCTCAATTAATTCTTTATTTCTTTCTCCTCAATGTATACCATGCTCCAAGCAATACTTAGACACTTGTGATGGAGATGCTTGATGTCAAAAAAAAAGTGTGTGATTATATGGTGAAGAAGAGAATGAATGCACTGTTTGCAACTTGAATTTGCACATGAAATGTGAAACCTATGTAGAATATGATAGAGTGTTTCTCGGACAGGGACTATTGTTGTTTATACTGAGACAAAACGTGCACACATTATTGTTAAAAAAAACGAGGGCTCATTTTGATCACATAAAATGGGTGCGTGTTTTACTCAAATAGTGTTTAGGAGCATTTAAGAAGGTAGTTGCATGGTTAAGGGATCATTCAATGTTTAGGGGGAATTAACAAGCACTCCCTTAGTATTTTCTCCTTAACATCCCCCCTCTCTTCAACCTAACTATCTTGTTTTAAAACTCAAGGGATGTGTGTGTGTGAAAGAGATAGGTTAGGGGGTGTTAGTGGTAAGGGGAGAGATAGGGATGTGTGTGTGAGAGAGAGAGAGATAGGTTAGGGGGTGCTAGTGGTAAGGGGAGACATAGGGATGTGTGTGTGTGTGTTAGTGGGAAGGGGAGACATAGGGATGTGTGTGTGTGTGTGTTAGAGAGATAGGTTAGGGGGTGCTAGTGGTAAGGGGATACATAGGTATGTGTGTGTGTGTGTATGTTTCAGAGAGAGAGACAAAGATAGAGTGGGGGGGGGCTTTCCTTACTTGTATCGGTAACTAGGAGTTTAGGAGTGGGGGGGTTAGATTAATGTGGGGGTGTCTAGGTGTTGTAGAGGGGATGTAATAAGGGGCTGGGGATTAGAGGTAGTTGGATTGGTTGGGGAGTGATATAAGGGAGGGGGTGTTAGTGGTAAGGGGAGACCTGTGGATGTGTGTGTATGTGTGTGTGTGAGAGAGAGAGGAAGGGGTATGTTAGGATTTTAGGAGTCGGGGGGGTATATTAATGTGGGGGTGTCTAGGTGTTGTAGGTGTTATAGCTGATTTTACCACACATGGTTGATCACATATTTATGGCCTTCCCTATCCCTCTACATAATCTATGAACCCCACAGACTTATATTATCCTTTGATGTTCCAAGTTCATCCCTTAAAAACCTCATTTATTGTTGTACGCGACTTTTAAACATATACTTGCGTGTACACATGAATTTTGAACTCAAACCCGTGTACATCAGGATGTGTGCATAAAGCCAAATAGTTTTGGATTTTCCTCACATGAGTCCGAACCACTTGACTCTTGGCCTTCCATATGCCTTGAGATCGCTCATATTCAACCCTCCATTTCCCTTTTGGAGTGCTATATAAGGAACCCCTTAGATACATTGAAGGAGGAGGAATTGAAGAGCAAAGAAAATATAGTCCATTGTTGCCTTAGTTTGCTTGTACTTGAGTCTGCATCCCTTTGTCCCTTTGGAGCACTTTGTGTTCTTCCCAAGATTTCCTTTGTCTTGTGAGCTTGCTATCAAGAGATGGAGGATTGAGGTGGTGGAGGACTTGGTTTCTCCAGTTCATAGACGTGCTGACAGAGGTTGTCACTCTTGTAATATCTGATTTTATTAATAGAAATATCTTTTCCTGCCCAAGTAATGTGCATTTGAATATGAATATTGTTTCCATGGATGTATTTAATTGCTTATGCATTGTTGAATATATATGCTAGAGTAGGTCTAACACACTATTATAGAGCATACTTGTCTTATTTGCTATTATTGAGAGAGAATTGCTAATGCAAGCATGAATTTGAAATGATCAATGGGGATTTACTTCAACTATTTGGAACAAGGTGTGATTTGATATTCCTCAGTGTTAGATGTCTGGTTTCTCTTACATATTGGAAAGGTTGATTTTTGGTTTCTAGTTGTCTGTTGTGGTACACCCCAAGCCATAGGAAGTCTCTCTCCATAACAGAACTTGTGACTCCACTAGGGAAGTTCCTTATTTTTTGGGAGGTTGGGGGCACAATGTGCTTGATATTATTGAATTTCTCTCTGTTTCTCCCTGTCTTTGTGTTGCATTTAGTAGTATGTTCATCCATTGATAGTCCCCTATATTGGTTTGACCCTTGGCCTTCCTTTTACCACTATATTCTCTATATATGCAGGTTTTTGGCTAAAATTCACGTACATACATGGATTTTTGGCCAAAATTCATGTATACACGCTGGGTTTTAGCCAGAATTCATGTACACATGGGCCAAAAGTCATGTACATATGAAACTATTCTTTAAATAGTCCCATACCTTCTCCCTTTTTTGGTCGAGTTTGATGTGGGAAGTTGTTGGGTGGCTTGTGAGTGTGGTTGGGTCTTCCTGGGTTCTAATGTTGTCTGTTGAATGCTTCTTTCGTGACTAGAGACCACTTTTTCATTGATTTTTCTTTGAAAGCAGTTATGGTCATTTATATCCTTTTTTGTTTTGCAATTAGTGCATTACTCTTTTTTTCTCGGTGTCTTGCTGGGATTGTTTTTCATACTTGCTACAGAGACTGAGAGTTTTATTGACTCATTAGAGGAAATTTCAACTCAAAATGGGCCTTTTAACCATAATTCAAATTCCATGTCATCATGTGTTAGCCAATGAAATTTTTTTAAATTTGAAATATGGTAGAGATCTTAAATAATTTTTTAATATAAATTTGGGGATAGGTATCATTAAAAAAGCTACTTTTTTGTTTGTATTTTTGACATATATCCCCGTGGTTTTACTCAAATTTCGATCGGGAGAGCTCCCTGGATGCAAAATTAAATTCTGCATCCAACAAGTACCACTCAGAATACTTTTGACAGACTCCGCTACCCCCAAAAACAAGAAATACCTGAAAAAATGTGATGATGACATCATCACATTTTTTTAGATATATCCCTTTTTGGGGGTAGCAAGGTTCGTCAAAAGTATTCTGAGAGGGTATTCGTTATATTCAGAATTTAATTTCTCATCCAATGAGCTCTCCTGATAAAAAATGAGTAAAATCACAGGGAGATATGTCAAAAATTCGAACAAAAAAAGTAGTTTTTTCTTTTCTTCCTCCAAAATCAATAAATATTGTTTTATTATTTTAACTATTGTTTTATTATTTTTCTTAGGAGGCCCATTTTGAGTTGAAAATTCCTCTAATGTTTATTGCATTTTCAATATTTTATATTGAAAATACATAATAGTTACATTCTTACTTGCATCTCACATATGGATTTATGGAGGTACTTGCATTGGATTGGTTGGATGAGAGTTGTGTTTAGGATTTCATATAGGAAGGATTGCAATGGAATTGAAGGAAAAATATTGCACCTCTGTAGTGGCATACCCTGTTCTTCATTCTACACATTGTACTTGGAATTGTTTGTTACCTGTGCATATTTATTTCACTACTGAGTCATAACTTCACTAGTTGCATGATCATTTACCCTTTGAGTAATTACAACCAACTAAAATCAACGCTTAATAAAATGAATTACACTCTTTTATTTTCTTGGGTGCATCAACAAGAATAGGTTTTAGGGTCTTGGAATAGCTCATTGTGATTCAATTCTCCAAGACCACTGAACAAAATAAGTAGTGTTACCAACCCAAATGGCACTTCTCCGTCTGAGTGCCGAAACTTCATATGTTGATGCACAAAAGGATATTTATGGATTGAAGGTTGCCTAAAACAATATAGATGGGCATGACATGAGATGCATTCACTATCCACCTAGCTTTCCATTTTTACCTTTTTACATGTTGATTGCTATACACGACTCTTTCCATAGCAACTCGCGTACATACGTGACTATATCCACAGCATATCGCGTACTGTACGTGGGTATTGTCATTGCAACCTGCGTACAGATTGTATGCGGGTTTCCCTTATAGAAACTCGTGTGTCATACATGGGTTTCTAGTATCAATACTTGCGTACGCCTCCATTCGACATTAAAAATAATAAACACGATTAATGGATATTTGTTAAGCCTTAAACATTAACTATCTTAACTGTCTCAACCTCCTCAACCTTCAAAACTGCTTTATTTTCCTAAGTATAAATAGAGGCCTTGGAGAGGGCATTAATAAATCATAATTAGAGATCAAAGTTATGTTGGTGGTATATCTTCAGAAGTATTTGGTGTAGTAGAACTCAAAATCCTTTGGTTGTAGAGGAGTCCCTGTTTCATGTGTTGGTTTGTACACTTATCTCATTCACTATTGTTAATAAAGAGAATCCTTATTCCAAATGAATGTTGAATATCTTTCATGTATCATGGTTTGATGAATATTTATGATTAAGCAGTCTATATATTGTTTATCTAACTTGTCATATATACATGTATAAGATTGTGTTTGGAGGATTTTCTCTTTGCAGGTGAAGGAGGTGCATCCCTGAAAGCTTTGGAGAGGAGCAGGATGGAAGAAGACAAATCTTGGATCAACTGTCATTAATTGGGTGAGTCCATCATATCTTCCTATTTCCTTTTTGTACTTTAAAGATGATTGTATGCAATTTTTAAGAGTATGTTGGTAACCCTAGACCCTTGGTTATAAGGGTGTTTATTCCTAAACAACAGAACTGGCGACTCCACTGGGGAGCCCAGACTGCTGTGGGTTATTTTTGTTACCATTGCCCAGTCTTTGCCTTGATTGTGTGTGTGGTATTCTGTCTTGGTTCATGCTTAAGGTAGTGTTTGAAGACCTTGAAAATTTTCTTTTTTATTAGAAAATTTTGTACCTGTACGTGGGTTTCTCTTGCATACAGTTGCGTACAGAGTCCTGCATACACGGGTTGCTCTATAGGATAGTCGCGTACAGTATGCGGGTTTCCCTTGTACATAGTTGCGTACAAGCCTTAGTATTTGAATTTTTGGGTTAGGTTTTGCTTGTCCCTATCCCTTTATAAAATTTGTTTGCTGTTTGGTCTTCCTTATAAGCATTATACTGTCAGTTTGATGGCCTTGTTGGCCGCACCTTGTGCTTTCTTGTAAAGCCTTTGAGTTTCTTTTGTTTGGATTGTCTTCTGTTTGCATTTTGAAGTGAATTTGCCAGTTTGGGTTATAGGTTTAAGTGTTGGTTGTCCGAATCAGTGATCGGGGTTCTAGACACTATTTTTCCCATTCTATCTTCGGATAGTGATTGGTTTTCCACTTACCTTTGTGTGATTTCAGTTATTTCTTGTCATTACGCCCGTCGAAGCTAGGGTTCCAAGTCTTCCCTTGTTGGTTGATATTTTGGTCTTCTTAATCTGTTTACTTCATTTTGCTTGCTTTATACAGTTGATTTAATTCAAGTATACTCAAGTTTACTGCATTTAGGTGCATAGTAGTCTTTGATCCTTTTAAAAAGTGAAAAGAAAACATTTTGAAGCTTTTGCATGTGATTTTGCATAGAGTAGTTTTACTTTTAGTTTTTAAAATATAATCTCAAAAAACTACAAAAATATAGTCTTAGTGTTCTCTTTATTGTTGCATTTTCATCAATTTATATTTACAAAAAAAGAAAAAAATGAAGTTTGTTTTAGTAGTGATAATTTGCTTTGAAAACATACACCTTTGCTTTTACATTTCTTATCGAGTCAAAAACCTCATAGTCTTTCACTCCACTTGCCTTCTGAGTAAAAAATAGCCTTTAAAATGAACGCAATAATTAAAATTTACTAGTAATTTTTATTTTTTAGGGCCATTCACCTACTAGCTTAGGCTAGACTTGCGGGATAGGAAGTGTAAACTTCCCATAAGTTTTAAAATTCAGACATAGTGGACCATTCGATAGGTAAATCCTTATCTTTATCGATTGTATTTGGGAATCTCCTCTCAAAAGGGAGTCAAGCACAAGGCCGCGTGGAGGCATTGGACTTAGGAGATAACCCTCCGATTCCTGGTCAAAATGTAGATAAGGACTTTTACGCATCTGGGGATTTTTTTCCTAGACAGAGTTTTGGGCTCAGTTACCCTGCCCATGCATACGATTCAGGCTTGCGATTGTCCCCCCAGACTGTTGGTATAGCTAAGGTATCCTTTAGTCTCTTGACATTTAGGGTTCATACCTAGGTAAATGGGAAGGCTATTTCTAGTTCACCTTGGATGGGATTGGAAGGTAACCCTTGTTGAAAGTGTAGGAGGGAGGTGGGTGATTCCCCCACTTGTGCCTAAGAACCTCGTCAAGGATGCCAAGTAACTGTTCTTCAGCTTTATTTAGGAAAGCATATCTTTTACCCTTGCTGACTGTTGAGACTTTAGGAATTTTTTCGTAGTGATTGCTCTGTGGTTTGTCTGTGCTTAGCCAACCTTAGGGTTTGAATTGTGAAATTTACAATTGTGGAGGACCAACCTATAAGGAGGTCACGAAGGTTGCAAAGCCTTCCTCCTCTCATCACATTGGAACCCCCACCTCCACCTCAAAGGCGGAGATTGGACATGAACGGTTCATTTGAACCGATAGGAGTAAGTGAAGTTCTCGGTGAACCAACACTTGTAGCTAATCGCTTTGATTTTAATACAATTGAGATAGAAGACTTGTAGGATCATGAGTTTGCAAGGAATTTTAATACACCCTTGACTGACTTAAACAATCCTGTGATCGTCCAGGTTAGGCCTTTTGATTCACCTGTTTTAGGTGTCCCTGTGGGTAGGATAATGTCTACTACAGGAGAAAGTTCTTTTTCTTTCACCTCAACCTTCCTGGTTGAAGGGGCACTACCTCCCCCAGTAAGTTCCCCTAGATCTAGCATACCTACTATGCCATTGACTCCAGTGAGCCGGGTGGTCCAACCACCGGTTCCCATAAGCCTAGCAGGTGCTTCTGGTGACATGGTTACTGGGATTCCCAGTATACCTACTGTTCCTTCCTCCTTTACACACACTGCCCAGACCAGTTCGGTAGGATCCTTGGCTTTCGTCCAAGGATTTCTTTGGAATGGGGGGAATATTCCCCCATCCACTCCATACATAGGCCCATCACCTTCTTATGTAGGAGTGAATTTTGGAAACACTACCTCTTACAGGCAAGGTTTTAAAACTTTGGTCTCAACCCCGTTCATGACCTCTCCCTTTTCATTATTTAGTGGAGTGATACTTGCTCCCTTTTTTCAAACCCCAGTTTTGAATGGGGCTGCCTGAACCTCTTACACTGCACCCCCCACACACAATCCTGTGGCTTACAGATGGAATCCATTTCAAAGTAATCCATCCACTTCGCAACCGGTGGCAAAGGGCAACCCCACCTTTACATATGGGAATTTGGGGGCAAGTCCCTCTAATCCCTAGACTGGCACTTTTAGTGCTCTGATGCGACCCAAGCTTCCTTTCTCGGCAACGTTAAACTTGATAGATTTTTCTATGTTGATGAACGACCCAATGAGACATGACCCCTCGTGGCCACCTGTTCCCACCAAATTGCCATTGGACATCCCTAAATTTGAGGGCAAAGTTGGTGAAGATCTTGGGGATCATGCCACCACATTTCATTTATGGTGTTCTTCTAATTCACTGAATGAAGATTCAATTAGGTTGAGGCTGTTCCAAAGAACCTTAATGAATATTGTAGTAAAATGGTACATTGAGTTACCTTCTGCTGCATTCAGTAGTTTTTGGGACTTGGCTAGTGCATCTCTTAGCCAATTCCAGCGTCCGGTTCAATATGATTTCGAAATAGACTTGTTATCTACCTTTAGGAAGAACAAGGCTACCCACATCTTGGATCATATCCAACAGTGGAGGAGGCAGAAGAGCCTTATTAAAGCCACTATTCCTACTGAGTTATTACTAGAGTGGTTCCTTAAATCTCTGTTGCCTTACATATCTAAGGACGTATCCACTTCAGGAGTGACGAATGAAGAAGAAGCCATTCTCAAGGCCCAGTAATTGGATTTGATTTATTCAAAATATGGGATATTGTATGAGATTATCCCTAAGGCACCAAGGCCTACCCATGATGCAGAGAAACCTAAGCCTGGACCCCATGCCGATGGTGTGGTTGGGTTCGTTAATTCTCCCACTGTAGAATATTTGGCCAAACAACTTCATTAGTTGTTCGTCAAACATTCTACAACAAAGGAAGCAAAGGCTACCCCCTCCCCCCAAAGTGCAAATGTTTTTGCACAGACCTCTCAGAAGGGAAATCAGCAGCCCAATGGGAAGAAGAAGAGAGGAAAGAAAGGGGAGGGAAATCAAAACAAGTAGAAACCCGCGAATAATGCTGATGGGGGCAAGAAAGAAAAGAAAAAGTTCAAATTCTTGTGTAAGTTGTGCCACGAGGATCACCTCACTCACCTTTGTCCCCTTATGGAACAAGCCTAGAAGCTGCTTAAAGCTTAACAACCGGCTGTCCTGGAGGATCCTTTTCCCCAAGGGCAGAACTCAGCTTTAGCTTCTAATGTAGTAGGGGGCACTCCCGGTGCCCCTGACCCTAACTATATCAACATGGTTTGATCTTTGACTTTGCTACAAACTAGGAATACAAATAATGAGAAAGAGACTTCTAAGAAGGGTAAGTCTATAGGTGAAACTTCTAACCCTCTCACTATTGAAAATCCTATTGAAACTATGCCTAAGATATCGAAAGGTGTCTCTAAGAAGACCTTGCATAACCCTAATGCTAGGGCTACTTCAAACTACTCTGTGGTTGAAGACTTAGCCCAAACCCCTTGTGCAATGTCAGCCTTAGAGGTGTTACAGAGTTGTCTCGCCCAGTGGGATGCCCTCTTAGCAGCCTTAGGTAGCATGTACTCATAAAGTCTCATGGAGAAATTTCACTTATCTGATGTTAAAATTCGCCTACCTTACCATGTAGCCTTATCAATAGATGTCATCCATGGTGGAAAGACCATTGGAAGGGAAATTGTTGATGAGGGTGCTTATACATGCGTTATATCCTTGTCATGTTGGAAAGCTCTCAGATCCCCAGAGCTGGTCTTGTCAAACACTCTGCTTACTTCTTTCGATGGAAGGTCTTTCTGTCTACATGGTATCCTACCAGCTTTTGAAATAAATAGGCAAGGAAAGTAGTGTCTGTTGAGGTGGAAGTGATTGATGCATGTTTGGACTATAATTTGCTTTTGGGAAGGAGCTGGACTTATGCCATGTCCGCTATTGCGTCGGCCGTCTTTTGGGTGGTAGTTTTTCCACACGAAGGAAAGTTGGTTACTATTGACCAACTCGATTTTACTCAAAAATGCCACATGGATTCTAGTGATTTCCTTGTGCCATTGGTTGCTCAGGTCAATCCTACTGTACAGAGCTTGGGGGATGGAATGTACACATCACTGATGGGTACAATTGATCTTCCAACCTCGATTAACTATATTGGTTCTACTAGTGTGGGGAAGTCCATAGCCACGATTATTGATAGGACTGATCCTTGGGCTCTCCCTTCCCCCCATGAACCGGAAGTGCCCTTATTAGCAGTGGAAGTAGCTTACCAAGATATCACTCAAACCACTGTTGATCCCATTCCAGACCCTCTCACAGTCTTAGAGGACCTGGAAGAAGTCTATTTGCCCGCTTGGGAAAAAAAATCTTCGCACTCTACAGAATGTTTAGATATGGTTTTACCTTCTGATGAAGCCATTCTGGAAGCCTTGAGTGGACATGATAAGATCTATGAAGATCTTCATCATCAATCCTATTTTCTTCTAGAGCTAAGCAGGATAGAAAATCAAGAGTTTCATATGAGCTGTCAGATGATGTTGATACACCCATCAATCCCTTACCCAGGGAAGGAATGTTTGCCGAGGGGAATATGAAAAATATTTCCGCCACTATCCCTATCAACATCTCTGTAAACCATGATGTCGTGGAAAATATACATATAGGTGCAAACTACTCTCCTGAGGAGATTGCAATCTATATAGCCTTGTTCAAGGAATTCCGCGACGTCTTTGCTTGGTCATATGAGGAGATGCCAAGCATTGATCCATCAATAGTTGAACATGAGATACGAACACACCCCAACGCTAAACCTGTTCGACAAAAGTTAAAACCTATTAACCCGCATAAAGCGGCGACTATGAAGGCTGAAGTTGAAAAGCTGTTGAAATCTAGTTTCATTTATCCCATAGCTCTGATGGAATGGGTATCCAATCCTATTCCTATTGATAAGAAGTAAGGGACCATACACGTCTGTATGGACTTCAGATATTTGAATAAAGCATGTCCTAAGGACAACTATCCCACGCCATTTATAGACCATATTATAGATGCTTGCGCGGGAAGTGAAGTGTTCTCGTTTATGGATGGTTTCTCCGGATACAATCAAATTCAAATAAAAATGGAAGACCAACATAAAACTTCTTTCATTTGTCCTTGGGGTACCTTTGTGTACAAAAATATGCCCTTCAGATAAAAAATGCTGGGGAAACCTTTCAATGGGCTTTGAACTTTGCCTTCCATGATATAAAATCCATTGTCGAACCATATGTTGATGATCTGCCTGTGCATTCTCGAAAAAGAATCGATCATCTAGATCACTTGCGTCTAATCTTTGAGCGATGCAGATACTATAAGATTCGATTGAATCCCCACAAGTGCGTGTTTTATGTCGATTTGGGAAGATTGCTCGGATTCGTTATCTCTAATAGAGGCATCTAGGTGGATCCATTAAAAGTAGAGGCCATTGTAAATCTTCCTCCTCCTCGTTCTATCAGGCAACTTAAAATCTCGCAAGGAAAGTCTAATTTTCTTCGACGTTTCATCGTTAACTATGCCAATATTACCAAGGGTTTCATGTACCTGTTAAAATAGGACACCCCATTTGTATGGCATGAAATTGCACAACTCGCTTTCGAGGCATTGAAAAAAGCTTTGTTATCGACACCTTTACTGCGTCTACTAGATTACTCTAGGGATTTTATGTTGTATCTGGCCGCATCTGAGTTGAGCATTGGGGTAGTGCTGGTCTAGGAAGACAATAAGCTCCAGGAGCATGTCGTTTACTATCTTAGCTGTGCTTTGGCCAGCCCTGAAATTAGGTACTCCCACGTCAATAAATTGGCTTTAGCAGCTGTCTATGTTGTTCAGAGGTTACGTCACTACATTTTGCTGAGGACTACAATAGTAGTGGTAGATGTGAATCCCTTTCAGTATGTTTTGTCCCGACAGATCATTGGGGGAAAATTCAACAAACGGATAGTCATCCTACAAGAGTTTGACTTGGATTTCCAGTCTTCTAAGTCTAAAAAATCCTTATTTTTTGTTGAGCTTATAGAAGAATTTCCAACGGAAGAAGATGTAGTCGTTGAGGATGACTCATTCCCAAATGAGCATATCTTCTTGATAGCCACCTTTGATCCCTGGTATGGAGATATACTTATATATCTCCAGAATTTGAAGTATCCTATGAATTCCTCATGGGAGGAACGACATAAATTACGCCTTCATGCTAAGAACTACCTCATCATAGGAGATACTTTATATCAAAGAGGGGTAGATTCCATTTTGCGTCGATATCTTACCCATGAGGAAGTGGAGATTGTCCTAAACGATTCCCATAGTGGATCGTGTGGGGGTCACTTATCTAGATTAGCAATGGCCTAGAAGATACTACGTGCCGGTTATTTTTGGCCCACAATCTTCAAATATTGTGTGGAAGTGATGAAGCGTTGTCATCCTTGTTAGCTTTACACTAGAAAAATGTGATCACATCTCGCTTCGTTGTTTCCCATTGTCTTGGTGGGCCCCTTCATGAAGTGGGGGATTGATTACATGACGTGCAACCCAGCTTCAACTGGGGGGCACAAATATATCATTATCACTATGGACTATTTTATGAAATGGGAAGAGTCAATGCCCACCTTTAAAGTCGATGGGGAAACGACAGCTTTCTTCATGTTCAATCAGATTATAGCACAGTTTGGTATACCTAAGGTGATTGTCACTAACCATGGCAGTCATTTTCAAAATAGCATGATGACGGAACTGACCACTATGCTTGGATTTAGACAAGAGCATTCATCTTCCTATTATCCTCAGGAAAATGGTCAGGTTGAGGCTATTAACAAGACTATGAAGACTATCCTCAAATGTACAATTGATGTAGCCCGTTCTAACTTGCATATCATGTTATACCCTGCCCTTTGGGCATATTGAACTAATGTAAAAACTGCTACAGGTTTCTCCCCCTTCCAACTCGTTCATGGAGTGGAAGCCGCTACCACGGTTGAATATGAAATCCCATCCTTGAAAATAGCTATTCATGTGTTACCCGATATGACAGAGCTTGAAGAACGTCTAGTACATTTAGAACACCTTGATGAGCAGCATAGAGATGCACTGCCAGCAAACCAAGCTCACAAGAATAGGGTCAAAGGCCAATATGATAAGTTGGTCAAACCTTAGATTTTCTCTGAGGGGGAACTTGTTTTGCTTTGGGACCAAGACAAAGAACCCCTGGGGGCAGGAAAATTCAAGGCCATGTGGCTAGGGCCTTATGTCGTCTCTAAGGTCTTGAAAAAGGGTGCATATGAGTTAATGAATTTTGATGGGAATAAGTTGCCTGAGCCTAGAAATGGGCTCTATCTGAAGAAGTACTATGCTTAGGCTTAACACCTTTTCTTGTATTTTATTGTATGTATTTTTATGTACACTAGTTCATCGGTTTGTTTTTTTTATACCACATGCTGGTTGTTGCAGATGTCTTCCGAGAGGTACATAGGTTTCGCTGATGGTGCCAGTCGCCACACTTGTAATCTTGATTCAGCGGCATGGGTCATTTATTCTCCCTTCGGACAGTTAGTTGACTCAGGAGGCGCTTGCTTAGGTCCTGCTTCTAATAATGTTGCTGAGTATAGGGCTGTAATTGAGCTTCTATGGGATGCTTTGTCACATGGTATCACTCAGCTGAAAGTCCGAACGAACTCTCAACTGGTGGTTTCCCAGCTCAATCGAGCTTATCATGTGCGAAACCCTAATCTATTGCATCAGTTCATGCAAGTTGGGTTTTTGGAAAGAAACTTTGAATTTATTACATTCAATCACATTCCAAGAAATCAGAATTCATTGACTAATCCATATGCTAATTACATTTTGGATTGGCATTTAACACATATTTCATAAAAATATACAACATACACATAAAAAACATTTGTAAATAAATCGACTATATGTGTGTGTGTGTGTGTGTGTGTGAATATCTGTCTATAGATTGGTCGAGTCTCTGGTCCTCAGATCCATTCATAAATGTATAATATACAAAAGTATACAAAAAATGGATCGTAGTCCATCAAAATTCCCTAGATCTATGTAGGACCACCCTGGTCCCCTCGGTCTCCCTATACTCTGGCTTCCTCAGCCTACTCAACTTCGGGAGCCTCTATAGCATCTATGTACACCAAAACCGCTCTAGCTACCCACCTCAAAAGGCATATCCAGATGGGTGGTATTCCAACCACATACTCCTGCATGATGGCTGGGATGTGCTCAATCCACATAGTAGGTAATATTTGGGTAAGCCTAGCCAGCTTCCCCTCCAGAACCCTGATAAGCCCCTTCTCTTCGCCTAAGACAGGACGAACAAACATACGTGGATGCCTTGCAGGGCGGACCAGTCCAATATATGCATTTTGACATGTTTACAGAATTAGAACTCTTATACATATGTATATATCCCTATATTTTAAAATTCATAAAAATTTTAAAAAACTTGAAAATTAAAAATTACCTAGCTCTCCCCATGGTCCTCCTAGAGGGAGGACAAGGTCTGGATCACCCCAAAAATCCATCCCAGCATATGGAAACTGCTCCAGTGCTGGTAGCTGTCGCTCCCACCAGAAGTAGAAGTCATCATCGTACACACTCTTCACTGAGCCACCTCCTCCCTGGCGAAGGAAGATATCTCCCCACCTGCTCAGCCTAGGATGACGAGGAGATCTGACCGGTAGAGGTATTGCAGGGCTCAACCCCAGCACTCTCTCTCTAAGAAGGCCACCAGAATGCTAGAATATCTGAAGTTCTTCCTTCTTCCTCTCTTGCAGTCCGAGAGTTGTTTTTTCAGAATCGCGATCACTCTCGAACACCAATCATACAAAAACCCATGCATGCAGTCCACTCCCAACCTCATTTTGTTCTATGTGGAGAGATGAAGAGAAGATGATCCCGTAACCCTAACTATCGTACTTACCAAAACCTGTAGGGGAAGATCATGTATATGTGTAATAGGGATGCAACTCCCTCTCTTTTGGGTCCCCGGTGTGTAGAATACATCAATATAGTTTTTGACACTTATAGGATCACCGCCTAGGACAGTGCCCTCCAATTTAACTAGAACCCCTCATCGTGACAGATCGACAATGAAGTATATATCCTCAGAAGTAATCTCCAAGGACTCACCTTGAAGGTCGAACATGCCCAAATCGTGATTCCAGTAGTTTAACATGAACTCTAGCAGGTGGACATTGGCCCGCATAGGTGATGTGAAAAAGAATTTCAACAACCCATTTGAACATAAAACATTCAAAGTGGGGGCATCCTGGAGTGCTTCTTGATCTAAATTTGCGTGCTCACGCTCCCTCCACTCAAGCACCATCTTCACACCTAGCAAATCAACCATTGTGAGGCATTAGTTTCATATAAAAATTTAGAATTTTGACTCTTTATATATCTTTTTACCCTCCACGCAGTGTATGCGACTGTCTAGTTAGACATGTCGCGTACTGTACACGACTGTCTTTTAGACAACCCATGTACAAAATGCGTGTACGCGAGTGTTACTATAGCAAACCCACATACACAGCGTTCCTTGCTTTAGGGTGATCAAAAATATGAAATTGGGACTCAAAATTGAAATTTGCTAGGATCAAAATGAAGAGCTTGGGGTATAGTCTTACCTGACACTTATGGAATTGGATTTTGTCCACCGGATTGTTCACACTGATCGAATGAAGGTAGAGGTAAAAACTTGCTTCTTATGGCTAAAATTCAAAATGGTGAGTTTTATTTAGTTTTTTTGAACTATTTATAGAAATTATATTTCTTAAGTGGGTTTTTGGCCTATAGTTCATATTTTATCAAACTAATCCCATCTCTTTTGTCCTTGTAATAGGTTTTTCATCATTCTAAAGTGTTTTTACTCATATAGGATGGTTTCATGTCCTTCCACATGCATTTTTGCATCTATACTATTCCATCTAAAAAATAGTAATCAACATTTTAACCATAAACTATGGTATTCTTAACCATTAGCTCCTTGTATTTACCATCGTTCTTCCATGGATAGGGCCTTCCTCTCATGAGTATCTCCATTTAGAACTTATGTTGTCTTTCGATACTCATGCTGCAACTATGTTAGGTATAAAGGAATCCTTTTAGCTATTTTTCACACCAAATAGAGCCTCATTATGGTCTCTTTTTATAAGCTATTCCTTTATAGGACTCCCTACCCTTGTGGAGTTTCTTTAGGCCCAGGTCTGACTCCTTAAAAATAGACTTGACTGCTGAGTTAACTTGTCCATTCAAGCTCATTAAGAATATGTGAACGGGAATCCGCATTGGTGGTAGGTTATCTCTTTCTCGGACCATGCGGAATAGCATGAGAAAGGATCACTCTCTTTTCTACAAAATTGAGAAGAGTATTGGCATAGGTTTATCACTTTTCCAGACCTGAGGGACTAAATTAACAGAAAAGGAACTCCCGGTATGAGCTTATTTTTCTCTTTTTTGTGCTCTAGATCTAAACATGAAAAAGATTCCAAGTGTACTTTATGTCTTTGTCATGCTCACTAAACACTAAAGAACAAAGCATCGAGTTTATTGTTGTAAGCCCCATTTCTCGTACTCAAATGGATCTTTTCGAGTGATCTTTCTTTCCTTCACACTCATAAAACTCAAGATATTTATGCTGTTCTTGAAGGAGCATTGGGTAGGTGGTAATTTAACCTTTTTCAGACCTCCTTGACTAAGTACGAAAAAGGTTCACCTTTTCTTCTACGGAAGTTAAGAGAGTTCTTCTATGGTATGTTTTACACTTTTCCAGCCTCAGGGGACTAAATTGGATGAAAAGGACCCCCCCTGGAGTCTTCTTTGGAGTTTTTAGACTCTCTAAATGTGAAAACATCGACCAAGCATGTACTAGTTTGGGCTCATTAAATCCATGAATCAGTGACATTATCAAGCAATATTCCCTCTTCTCTCCAAGCTTGTTAAAAAATGAAGAGAGACTCGAGTTGACTTTCCTGGACTCGTTAAAATTTAACAAGGAAGGTAAGGAAGACGTTTTCTCTTGTTTTCAGTTAGTGGTAGCATGTCATCCTTGAGCATAGCACTCTCTGTCTTTTCCGATACCCATGTCTCAGTGTTCACTTTCAGTTCAGCTACTACTTCGAGTTTATTACTCCTCTTGTTCATTCTACCTGGGGTATCTGATCATGTCTCCTACATGACAGATAAGTCTAGTTTTCCTATCTATAAAGTTAAAAGCTGCCTTGGGTCATCTCTGTGTCGTGCTCACTGTTCAAGGACTTAACTCAATGTCTGATCTCTATCCTGATCCCATCATTGTCATATCTGTTATCTCTTGTGTCTCCCTTCCTTTGCCCAGTTCCTAGTCACTCTTGTGATCCGTTGGAGGATCTATTGCCTTCCTTATCACAGTATGGTTCTACTTCAGCACTTCCTGATGATGAAGACCTAGAGTTTTGATGTTTGTACCTCTTGATTCACTTTCATCATTGGTGAATTCCTTTGCTTCAGTTGTCAATTATCACCTATTGATTGACAAACTGTTGAATCTTCTCCATGTTTGACTTCAACTTACATCTATTCACATGGCTTGGATTGTACTAGTTCTTTGGTATTGTTTATGAATACCTTAGTTCCCCTTCTATGGACTAAGTTGCGCAAGATTATGTTCTACCTATGTACACAGCTTCCAGATCTTTGAAGACTCGTCATGATTGTATATTGTGTCTTCGATCCACCTTTGTAATATACATGGTCTTGTACCCATACTATATGATGTAATCAAACATTTGTAAAGGAGCTATTGTTCTAGTATATTGAACATAGCATCCTCCGATATGACTTTGTATATGACATTATTATGTATTTGTTTCAGGCACTACCTCTGATCCATTGGATTTTTGAGTTCTCCAAAGATAAAGATTATAATGTATTTCGGCCATCACTTCCCTCTGACCTCACACATTAGGGGGCATCTGTTATCAACCCAAATGGCACTTCTCTGTCTGAGTGTCGACAATTCATATGTTGGTGCACAAAAGGACATTTATGGATTGAAGGTTTCCTAAAACACTATAGATGGGCATGACATGAGATGCATTCACTATCCACCTAGCTTACCATTTTTACCTTTTTACATGTTGAGTGCTATATGCGACTCTTTCCACAGCAACTCACATACATACACGACTATCTCCACAGTATATCACGTACTGTACATGGGTATTGTCATTGCAACCTGCATACAGATTTGTATGCGGGTTTCCCTTATAGAAACTCACATGTCATACGCAGGTTGCCAGTATCAAGACTCATGTACACCTCCATTTGACATTAAAAATAATAAACACGATTAATGGAGATTTGTTAGGCCTTAAACATTAACTATCTTAACTGTCTCAACCTCCTCAACCTTCGAAACTGCTCTATTTTCCTAAGTATAAATAGAGGCCTCGGGGAGGGCATTAATAAATCATAATTGGAGAGGAAAGCTATGCTGGTGGTATATCTTCAGAAGCCTTTGGAGCAGCAGAACTTAGAATCCTTTGGTTACAGAGGAGTCCTTGTTTCAGGTATTGGGTTGTACACTTATCTCATTCACTATTGTTAATAAAGAGAATCCTTATTCCAAATGCATGTTGAATATCTTTCATGTATCGTGGTTTGATGAATATTTATGATTAAGCACTCTGTATATTGTTTATCTAACTTGTCATATATACATATATAAGATTGTGTTTGGAGGATTTTCTCTTTGCAGGTGAAGGAGGTGCATCCTTGAAAGATTTGGAGAGGAGCAGGATGGAAGAAGACAAAGCTTGGATCAACCGTCGTTAATCGAGTGAGTCCATCATATCTTCCTATTTCCTTTTTGTACTTTAAAGCTGATTATCTGCAAGTTTTAAGAGTACGTTGGTAACCCCAAACCCTCGGTTATAAGGGTTTTTATTCCTAAACAACAAGTAGGTGTCTGTCTAGGTGAGAGTGAGAAATCCTTGGTATAATTAGTGTTTCTCAGGATGCTCCTCTTACACAGGAGTTAAGCATGAGGCATTGCAAGCGATTGTGATTGGTATGACCCCTGGTTAATTCTTGTGAGAACCAGACATATTTCTAGGATTGTATTCATATCTGGGGACTCTTTCGAGAGTTTTGGGCTTTGATACCCTGCATATATAGTTGATCCTCCATGTGACTATCTGCCTAAGCATTGGTTATATTGAGGTGACCTTAGTTTCCTTACCTAGGTTATCAAGGGGGTATTTGCAGAGGTTATTCTGCAGGTTTCCCGACCAGGTAGGGGTCGTAAAACACAATTTCTATATGCATTGAAGCTGAGTGCTACTATAATTGGTTACATACCTCTTCTTGTAGTGTATGGGAGTCTTAAGCCTCTCCTAGGTGAGACATACCTGCTGCGTTCGGGAGCTCCTTTATCATCCCCTTGTATTGCTTGCATTTTGGCTGTAGATTTTCTTAGGAGTGGGATCTTTGTGTAGTAGTTGGACTTTGGGATCATGGTTACTTGAGTATATTTATGCTCTCTTAAGTTTAGATCCTTTTATTTTCGGCATGCCTATATCCTGTCACCTGTCCTTGTTCCTAGTGCGGACCCTAGTGTTGGACTGGGGGGAACCATGACCCCTTATATTGCTCATAGATTTGGGTTTGGTAATATTACATCCTCTACTCCATTTGTAGAGGATTTTCACTCCCTTCATCTATTATTAACACTGGTGTTCACCCTCACAGGGGTGGTAGTGGATACGTGAACGTTGGGTCTACACCTTACATTCCTTCGTATGACCCATCATCCACTGCATGGTTTCCTTTGAATGTCGTTGTCATGATCAATCCTCCCTATATATTATAGTTTGGACTCTTTACTGACTATTTCCAATTGTTTTGGACCAATATTTTTGTCATGTAGGGTCCAGTTTTTGTGCACTCTCTCTGAGTCTTTGACCAATTCGTGCCCAAGACAGGTATAATTTTGAACTGGCATATAGGTTAGGATTTCACATCCGCCTGCATTTTTTATGACCTTTTGATTGTTTTATCTTATCCTTAGGTACAAACCCATTCCATGATGTCACGAAACCTTCATGTTGCTGTTAGAAGTGGAATTATGTGAATGGTAGAGCATTCCTATACATGGGGTCCCTAGTTAGATCCTCTTTTGCATTTGGTTCCCATGCTGACATTTCTCCTTTAGGTTGTGGAAGTCCCTTTTTAGTCTCGCCATGTCCTTGAGCAAGAGCTTCACACTCCTCTTGAAATTTATGCTATCCATTTCGCTCAGGACTCCCTTGTATATATTGAGTTGTAATTGCATATTCATGAGTTTTTCTTGCCTTCTTGAGCTTTATGTCAGCTACCTAACATTGCGTTATCAGCCATATTGCTTCATATTATCTCATGTCTATCCAAGCAGAGCCTTTTTACATATCTTTTGTAGCTTGATCATCCCTTTTACCGGAGGAGGCCTTCCCCCAAGTGTCGTTATCTTGCACATATATCATTGCATTGAGAATAGGCATGTTCCACTTCTTAGAACTAGTTTGCTTGTTCCCATGACACTCGTCTCCTCTTAGATTTGTACTATAAGGCACTTTTATTCTTTTTCAAGCTTTTCAAAATATCTGAAAATGTCCAAAAAAAATTAGAAAAACTAAAAATCCAGACAGGAAAAGATGTTATATTTGGCAGCAGTTGAGTCATGTCTCCTTCGAACAGAGCACTCTATATCACATCCATTGGTTGGGTTATTACTTTGACTTTAGGAGCTGTACTCGTTACTCTAAGTTTATCTCCATCGATTGGTTAAGATTCCAGTCCCTATGGAGCCTTTGTTGATGCCTCCTGTGTCATAGAGATTTCCTAGTTTGCATATCGAGTCCATGCTTCCTACCTTCAGTCACCATTTTCCTTTATGCTCTTATTGGAAGGAAGTTGAAGCTTGAGTAAGACATTCCTCAGTATCTTGACTTTGCATGTTGGACATTCTTGTTACTGTTACTGGTTCATGCACATCTTGTTCATTGAGTTCTTCCACATTATACAACATTGTTGAGTACCTTGTGTTGGTTGATGGGGGTTTCCTTAATTCCCTCCTTCCAGGGGATTCTATTCCATCGACATCGGATCATTTATTCTGGAATAGGAGTCTAGAGTCATTTGAGTTCCTTGACACTTACAGTCACAAGTGGTAGGTTCTCTTGCCATCGACGACAGTTTTGGGAATACATCAATGTCCCTTGATTGAGGGATTATTTCAAGTGTTCGACCTCAACACATCTATTCACACTTGTTAGATTGCACTCTGTACCTTGATTCCCATTTTCATTATCGATGGGTGATCTCGTGTCTGTTAACGGTATATACATCAAGGTCTTATATGCAAATTGATATGAGTACATGTCCTACTATGTGAATATATGTGTCAAACTAATTGACTCTTGGCCTTCCATATGCCTTGAGATTGCTCAGATTTGACCCTCCATTTCCCTTTTGGAGTGCTATATAAGGAACCCCTTGGATACATTGAAGGAGGAGGAATTCAAGAGCAAAGAAACCATAGTCCATTGTTGCCTCAGTTTGCTTGTACTTGAGTCTACATCCCTTTTTCCCTTTGGAGCACTTTGTGTTCTTCCCAAGATTTCCTTTGTCTTGTGATCTTGCTATCGAGAGATGAAAGATTGAGGTGGTGGAGGCCCAGGTGGAGGACTTGGTTTCTCTAGTTCATAGACATGCCGACATAGGTTGTCACTCTTGTAATATTTGATTTTATTAATAGAAATATATTCTCCTTTCCAAGTGATGTGAATTTGAATATGAATATTGTTTCCATGGATGTATTTAATTGCTTATACATTGTTGAATATATATGCTAGAGTATGTCTAACACACTATTATAGAGCATGCCTATCTTATTTGTTGTTGTTGAGAGCAAATTGCTAATGCAACCGTGAATTGGAAAATATCAAGAGGGATATACTTAAACTGTCCAGAACAATATACAATTCGATATCCCTTAGTGTTAGATGTTTGGTTTTTCTTGCATATTGGGAAAGATTGATTTTTGGTGTCTATCTGTCTTTTGTGGTACACACCAATCCATAGGAAGTTTTTCTCCATAACAGTAGGTTATAGGTTAGGGGGTGTTAGTGGTAAGGGGAGACATAAGGATGTGTGTGTCTGTGTGAGAGAGAGACAAAGATAGAGTGGAGGAGGGGGGTGTCCTTAGTGGGATGGGGTGACCTGTGGATGTGTGTGTATGTGTGTGTGAGAAAAAGAGAGGAAGAGGTGTGTGAGGAGTTTAGGAGTGGGGGGGTTAGATTAATGTGGGGGTGTCTAGGTGTTGTAGAGGGGATTTAATGGGGGGGTGGGGGTTAGAGGTAGTTGGATTGGTTGGGGGGTGATATAAGGGAGGGGGGTGTTAGTGGTAAGGGGAGACCTATGGATGTGTGGGGGGGTGTCTAGGTGTTGTAGGTTATAGGTTAGGGGGTGTTAGTGGTAAGGGGAGACCTATGGATGTGTGGGGGGGTGTCTAGGTGTTGTAGGTTATAGGTTAGGGGGTGTTAGTGGTAAGGGGAGACCTATGGATGTGTGGGGGGGTGTCTAGGTGTTGTAGGTTATAGGTTAGGGGGTGTTAGTGGTAAGGGGAGACCTATGGATGTGTGGGGGGGTGTCTAGGTGTTGTAGGTTATAGGTTAGGGGGTGTTAGTGGTAAGGGGAGACCTATGGATGTGTGGGGGGGTGTCTAGGTGTTGTAGGTTATAGGTTAGGGGGTGTTAGTGGTAAGGGGAGACCTATGGATGTGTGGGGGGGTGTCTAGGTGTTGTAGGTTATAGGTTAGGGGGTGTTAGTGGTAAGGGGAGACCTATGGATGTGTGGGGGGGTGTCTAGGTGTTGTAGGTTATAGGTTAGGGGGTGTTAGTGGTAAGGGGAGACCTATGGATGTGTGGGGGGGTGTCTAGGTGTTGTAGGTTATAGGTTAGGGGGTGTTAGTGGTAAGGGGAGACCTATGGATGTGTGGGGGGGTGTCTAGGTGTTGTAGGTTATAGGTTAGGGGGTGTTAGTGGTAAGGGGAGACCTATGGATGTGTGGGGGGGTGTCTAGGTGTTGTAGGTTATAGGTTAGGGGGTGTTAGTGGTAAGGGGAGACCTATGGATGTGTGGGGGGGTGTCTAGGTGTTGTAGGTTATAGGTTAGGGGGTGTTAGTGGTAAGGGGAGACCTATGGATGTGTGGGGGGGTGTCTAGGTGTTGTAGGTTATAGGTTAGGGGGTGTTAGTGGTAAGGGGAGACCTATGGATGTGTGGGGGGGTGTCTAGGTGTTGTAGGTTATAGGTTAGGGGGTGTTAGTGGTAAGGGGAGACCTATGGATGTGTGGGGGGGTGTCTAGGTGTTGTAGGTTATAGGTTAGGGGTTGTTAGTTCTAAGGGGAGACATAGGGATGTTGTCACATGTCCCAATTTTGCAAAAATAATATTATCATATTTGATTTTATTCAAGACAATATGTTAAATTTTATGCTAAGTTGTAATTGATGACTCAGCAAAGTCAAGGATGTTGAATGTAATTATGAATATTTTAATTATAAATAAATAAAAGTGGAGACAACAGCTTGGGAGATCAGTTAAAAGAGTGTTTACTGGTCAAGTTGGTGGGGGAGACTGGGCGGAGAGCAAATAAACAAGTGGCAGCATCCTCAAACACTTCCAATGTTGCAGGTGGCAACCTCCATACATTTGGGGTCATGATCCCCCAAGAAAGTGGGATCAGAGCAGGTGGCTCAATTAATGACAACTAACCCAAAAGACCTAGGCAATCTTAATAAACATGCCCATTGAAGAGAGCTGAGGCTGCTCATTCCAGGGAAGTGTTCATTCAGGTGAATGTACTTCAGGGGATTTCATTGGGAAGGGAATTTGTGGAAAGTGTTTGAGGGGGTAAAATGCAAAAGTGATATAGTGCAGCTTTTCAGCTGAAGGATCTTACTGTTGAAGTGCAGAGTGAATAATGAGTCATTTGACAAGCATATTGTTGCTTTCTCCACCATTTCTTAGCCAAGGATACTAGGAACAGGCTCGGGGGTCCTGAGGAGATGTTGTTTGAGCGATCTTGAGGAGTTGGTAGGGAGGAATGACCTCCCAACGTTGTTGTTGTCTAGCTTAAATAGGTTCTATAGTCTTTTACTTTACTTTGTTAAGAGTTTATATGTGAAACTGAATGATTAAATGTTTAGTAGTGAACTGTTAGAGATTGTAATCCTTTAGTTATTTGAAATATTGAATCTATAATTGATGAAAAATAATCCTACCTTTTTTTTTCCACATCTGGAATGGACCAGACCGTACTCTAGAACAAGCAGTATATTTTAAAATAGATGAAGGATATGATAGAAATCTGAAATGAATAGAGTTATTATGTATCTCGTAATGCTGGAATCATTTATTTCTGCATGTAGTTGTTTTTTAGAAAAGAATATTAATCTGTCTATTTAAGTTTATTGTTTAAACCAGACTATTGTAATAAGAATGCTAGCAAAGAAATAACCATAATACTCTACAGGTAGCAGGTTTATTTTATTAGCAAGTTATTCCAGTAAATAGGTTATTATTCTTATACAATACTTTACTTTGTAATTTTACCTTTAACCTGTAACAGAGGCAGTAAAAATAACTCAGATAAAAACCACTCTATTATATTATGTTCTATTATATTCTGTTAAGTAAAGATTTAAAAACCATAACCTCTTAGTTTTTATACTAATAATAATAACTATCTATGTTTACAAATATTTAAACTTTAAATATGGTATTAAGTCAGATACCTTTTATCAAGGAACTTAACAAACCCTAATTATAATGTATTAAATAAAAACAACTATAAATCATGATAATAATCAACATTAAAAGTAAATGATTATTTCAACAAGGAATGGTTCTTAAGTCTTACAAATAGAATGTACATGTAAAAGAGTAATTATAGGGTCGAAAACCCTTATTTTATTCCTTGTATATTTTTAAAGGAAAAATAGATAAGCTTTTAGAAATAATATGACTGAATAAACTGAACTAATGCAGATTGGTTACAACCTATGTAAATGAAAGGTATGTGTAGATACAAATTTAGGATATTATAATATAGAGATAATAATATCGAATTAAACAATAATTATTACAATTAAAATAACCTACTTAAACAAAATTAAGAGATTGCTTTCAGGAAACTGTAATTCTAAAATCCTTGAGCCATTAAATAGAAGCATTTTGACTAAAAATAGTCTTGAATCCTTTAACAGTAAACTAATATAAATTAATAACGTGAAGAATTAATTGATTAAGGTAAAAAAAAAAACCTATCTCGTTCATTGAGCAAACAGTTATCCAATATTCATTTACTATCCAAAATAATTACAGTCGTAACCTAGGGTAAATATATAGCTTATTTTATAATTAGCATTAAAACGAAATTCATTTCATTTACATAGAGTTACAAAATCATACACAGACGAAGAAAATCTAAGTCAAAGATACATTGTCTTAAGGATTTCCCATTGCTTCCACAAGCCCAAAGGCAAAACTTAAACAAAACTTAACAGAGTACAAAATTCAGCTAAAAGTCGAGCACCCATATCGTAATATGGAGTGTTTTTATAAACAAGTATTAACAAACATATTATTACAACACTGTAAGATATTTCGTAAAGAAGAACCTTACAAGTTACGGTGTTGAAGCCGAAGGCACCCTGCTAAAAGCAAGGGTTAAAACCAAAACAACAACTATTAAACGAAGAACAACAACCCAATACTGAAAACGACATGGCTGTGACTTCTTCCAACTACAAAGGTCTGTACAAGTAGGGAGAACCATATTTTGAAAACCGGAGCTTACCATGGACTGAACGTGGAGCCTTTTGAGAAGTGCCACTATCGAGAGTGGAGGTGAATTTAACCTTGCACATTAAGAACCAAATTTAATTAAAAACAAACTAATTTATGTGCAGAATGAATATTTCAAACCACTACTGGTTTTAACTTATAAATTTACCTTACCCGAAGTAAAAGTGATGGACCCGCAAAGAAATAGCAGCACTGTAACCAGGGTTAAGCAGAGACAAACCCTCATACTCGCTGAGGATGGAAAGGATGGGGCAAGGTTCAAATTATGCTAGCATCAATGGCAAAGACAAGCCTAGGAAATGGCCACAAAGGAGTCAACAATCATGAAATTGGAGCTGTAACTAGCACGCTAGGTGTGATAGTAAACTCCCAAACAAGACCTACAATGAAGGAGCTTATCAAACGGTCACATTAAGCTCAACATTCCACACAGTGACAGACTAGGATAGAAGGGCAGGAAAGGAAGCTACAGGTGGGTCGTAAAACCAATTGCAAGGAGGACAGTGAACCCAGATAGAGTAAAAGGGAACCACGATGGAATTTGGGTAGCAGGACCGAGCTCAAGGGAAGTATGGCATGACATATAAATACTTTAGATCCACTGATAGCTGAAATTCACTCACGGCTGCCATGGGAGTTTGCAGAGCAGCCTGAAGGGCCAACGCAAAAGTAGGAACGAGAATAAGCCAAGGGTTAGGGTTGATGGTTTTATATATGTCCACTGTATGGCCAAAAGCTTACCACGTGGTCGCAGAAATATTATTCATGCAGTGGGTCGACTCTCCATAGTTCCCTGTGACCAAATCATATATGAATTATTTTACCAAATGATATTTTAAACTATGTAAAACTTAGTATTTGCCTGATGATCATATCTTAATACATATGCATAAATGTATAATAGTTAGCTCATCATTGGCATGAAGTGGAAACATTATAATAATTTTGACCTAGCACATGACTTAACCATAATCCCATGATCTGAAAATCATTGTATATTGTTAAAACAATGTTATAAACTAGGCTAGTAAAATCATTGGAAATTATATTTCAATAATATAATCTATGCTAGTAAATATCGTGAGGATAAGTTAAAAGCTTATATTAACAGCTTATCATTGGAATATGTATAATATACATATGTATTAACCCTTTGTAGAATGGTTATAACCCACCAAGTAATATAGCAACAACCTTATTTCGATAGGAGTATTTTATTAACTAAGTTGTTACCAATAATAATACAAGCTTTGTATGAAATCGTTTTCTCAAATAAATAGTCTAGTTAATTGATGTAAGAAGACTATCATATAGTTATAGTTTCTCTTGCATTGTGGGCATGCACTTTTACAAACCACTTTCAAGTTGAGAACATTGCATTGCATTGTTTGAGTAAATTCTTAAACATGTTACAAGATGAACAATGTTAAAACTTATATGTGTTTAGTAACAAATAAGTTTATGTAGGTTTATAAGACTTATGGAAATTTATCAAAGCTAATGATAGTAAACTATAAAGTGGGCAAGGTGAAAAATAAGAACACTACTATGAACTCTTTTACTTAGTTCAGATCAATAAGATCTTATTTATAGAATTTAGTTGTTTCTCATCACTTGGGAAAAATGGTTTTATGTTTAAAACAAAATATTGAGTTCAACATAAGATAGAAGATTGGCTCTATAAGAAAACCACCAATCTTGGAAGCTATTTGTAAACAGAACTTAAATGTGAGAAATGTATCATGGAAATGCTAGGATATACATATCGAAAATAAAAGTTATCAAGCAGATAAGATGAAACATTCAAGAGCCAAAGAAAGTAGTTTACTATCGCTACGTACTCTAAAGGAAGAAACACACTCATCTGAACTTCGTCTACAATAAAAACTGAGGAAAACAAACTGTTTTTACCTTACAGAAGTTGTTTGGATTACAGGAGCTTATTGGCTAAGCTTATTATTTGAAAATAGAAATATTACTGGATTCTTATTGAAATTAAAGACGTTACTCGATCTTTCATACCTGTAAAACCTGTAAGAACAAGTAAGCTTTCTGCATTAGCTTAAACGCTAAGTAAGCCCCAGAATCCAAAGGCAGTTCCACCTACTTGTCATAAATAAAAACTCATTAGTAAATTGAAAGAAGAAATATTGCACAAGTTAAACCTAAACTTGTATCAAAGAGTAGAATGTTGAGTTAACATAATCGAGATTATGTATACATTAATCTGGTATCTGTTTCTTTTATTGCTAATCATTAGCTGTTAGTAAACCACAATCTCAGCATTTTATGTATTTCAAAATTTTTAAATTTTTGTGTAAATTTGGGGTTTTTACATGTGGTCTCAGAGAACAAGGTTCAAACACTAGGCCTTGATGAAGCCCAACTAGCTTTTAGGAAACAGTAAATTGAATTATTATGCTGACGTATTTTCTTTTAAATGTTATTCAAATAGAAAATTGTTTTCTGAAGTTTAACAGATAGGTATGGAAAGGCTGGAAGAGTATGCAGAGGAGAAATCTCTAGTTACTAAACTAGAAAATTTACCAAGAGATCCTATACTAGAGGATTTAACTACTAATTCCTCAGAATTGTTACAAACTATAGAAGACCTAAAATATGAAATGGAGTTTGTAAAGTGAGAAAATGAAAGGATTCTGAGGGCTCAAGAAGATCTGAATCAGATCCTAACTGAAAAGTTTCAAACTGAGGGTAGGGTTAGATGAACATAATTAGAAGATACAAGTCATCAACGTAAATCTAAAGATGAAACATACTAAAACTGAAAGTAGTTCATCTTCTGAAGTGTTTGGTGAACAAGGAAATTACCATTCTACCAGTGAAAGTAGTGATGATAATTGTTACACTAAAAAGAGGAAATACAAACCTTATGAGGAGATTTCCGAGGAATTCAAAAAGATAAAACCACCAACCTTCAATGGAGAGACTGAGAAGGGGGAGGAAGTTGAATCCTGGCTATATGGGATGAAGAAGTACTTCCAAATATATAACTATTCTAACCAGTTAAAGGCTAGAATGGCTATTTATAACCTCTCAGGAAAGGCTGACATTTGGTGGCAGGACTTGAACAGAGTTAAGGGAATAAAAGAGAAAAATGTAAACTGGAGTACCTTTAAGAGGTATTTTTAAAAAGAAATTTCTATCTGAGCAATATTATGAGGAAAGAGAAAAATAATTTTATGAGCTAAAGTTAGGATAAATGACAATGAAAGAGCTGAACAGCAAGTTCTTAAGTCTACTTAGATATGTACCATACCTTGTAGATGAGAAACCAAAGCTACAGTGATTCCTCAGCTGTTTACCTTATCATATTAAGGATAGGATTGAATATGATAACCCAAAGACCTTGGAAGAAGCTATGAGAAAAGCTAACTTCTATTTTGAGCAGAATCAGAAGAAGGAAAGCTTGGCCAATTGTAATGCTAAGAAAAATAATAACCAGTTTGAACAAAAAAAGAAGGATTTTGTGCCTAACAGAAATTCTAAGAACAATAAGGCCAGAAATCATCCTAATAACAAGAACTTCCAAGGAAATAAGAATAATACACCCAACAATCAGAATAATTCTAAAGGTAAGGAATTTGCAAATAATCATGGAAATTTAACGAAGAACTTTGAGCACAAAGTGCCTATCAAGTGCTGGGAGTGTAATGGCCCACACTATGCTTCAGTCTATCCAAATCGGAAAAAGAATGTTAGTAATATTCATACCATACATGAGGAGATGACCGTTGGGGAACTAACAAGGACCATGCCTAGAATTAACGCAGCCTTGGAGAATCGATAAGCTGAATATTAGACTTCCATGGTGGAAGTAGAAGGTATGATAAATCAGACCCTTGTAACTATTTTGATTGATCCAGGAGCTAGTCTCAGTTATATTGCACCTAAAATAGTAAGAAAATGTAAGTTATCTATTGAAAAATTTGAGAATTCTTGGTTGGTACAGTTAGCCACTAGTGCTAAAAGAAAGGTAACTTGTTTTGTAAAAGAATGTGTAGTAGTTATGGATAATTTTGAAACTGTTGTCAAGCTTAATGTTTTGCCTCTTGGTTCCTATGATTTGCTGATTGGTATGCACTGGTTAGAACAACATAGAGTAATTCTAAACTGTTATGATAAAACTTTCACATGTTTAAGCAATGATGAAAAACCAGTAAGTGTTAAAGGAATCCCTAGAAAAACCACCGTAAGGCAGATTTCTGCCCTACAACTTAAGAGAGCTGTTAGAAAGGGATGTAAAGCTTATGCAGTAACAATAACCGATGAAGAGAGTCTAATTAAAATAGATAATTTAAAAGTGGAAGACATACCAGTCTTAAGACAATATGTTGATGTATTCCCTAAAGAAATTCTGGGATTACCCTCAAAAAGGGAGTTGGATTTCACCATTGAACTAGTACCGGGTGCAGTACCTAGTTCAAAGGCACCTTATCGAATGAACATATTGGAGATTAATGAATTAAAGTCTCAATTAAAATAATTAATTGATAAAAAGTATATTCGACCTAGTGTGTCTCCCTGGGGGGAACCTGTCATCTTCGTTAAGAAAAAGGACGAAACCATGCGACTTTGCATTGATTACCGTCAATTAAATAAGATGACCATACAAAATTGATATCCATTGCCCTGCATAGATGATCTGTTTGATCAACTACATGGAGCCATGGTGTTTTCGAAAATAGATTTAAGGTTTAGATATCATCAAGTAAGGATTAAAGATGAGGACATCTTTAAGACAGCTTTCAAAACTAGATATGGTCATTACGAATTTGTCGTAATGCCGTTCGGGATTACCAATGCCCCAACTATTTTCATGTGTTTAATGAACAACGTTATGCATAAGTATTTAGATAAGTTTGTGGTCATGTTTATCAATGACATCCTAATCTATTCAAAAATTGAAGAAGATCATAAAGAACATCTAAAAATTGTTTTGCAAGAGTTGCGAGATCATTAACTCTTCGCAAAGTTTAGCAAATGTGATTTCTTCAAGGATAAAATTCAGTACTTAGGTCATGTGGTGACCAAGAAAGGGATATCAGTGGATCCTGAAAAGATAAGGGCAATCGAAGATTGGCCGGTTCCTAAGGATGTGACGGATGTTCGATCTTTCATGGGCATTATCGGTTACTACTGGAGTTTCATTGAAGGTTTTTCGAGGATTGCAAATCCGATAACTTCATTTCAAAAGAAGGGAAAGAAGTTCGACTGGAATAAAAAATGTGAAGAAAGCTTTAAAAAGTAAAAAACTTTATTAACTAGCGCACCTATTTTAAGAATAGCTGATCCTAATAAAGAATTTGTATTGTGCACTGATGCCTGTAATGATGGCTTAGGTGGTGTTCTGACTCAAGAAGGGCATGTTATTTCCTATGAGTCTAGAAAATTAAAAGTTCATGAAAAGAATTATGCAACATATGATCTAGAGTTAGCAGCTGTTATACATGCTTTAAAGATGTGGCGACATCACCTAATTGACAGAAAATTTGTTTTAATGACTGATAATAAAGGATTGAAGTATTTGTTAGATCAACCTAATCTAAATGCCAGAAAAGCTAGGTGGTTAGCTTTCTTAAGTGAATATGATTTTGAAATTCAGCATATAAAAGGTAAAGAAAATAAAGTGGCTAATGCATTAAATAGGAACGGAAGGCTGAATTTTGCAGCAGCTATTAGCATTTATACTACAGATTTGGATAAACAGCTCAAAGAAGGAATAGAACAAGATGAAATTTACCAGAGTTTGCAAGCTAAAACTAAAGAAAATCCAACCGAAAAATTAAGTAAAGGTTACAGTTTAAATGTAAAAGAATTTTTACTATATAAAGATAGAATGTATGTACCTAACGTACCTAAAGTTAAGCTGTTAATTCTGGATGAAATTCATAAAACTCCATACTCAGGTCATCCAGGTTATCAAAAGACTATAGCTATGTTAAGAAAAGAGTATTTTTGGCCAAATATGAAGACTGAAGTAGCAGAATATATTGCTAGGTGTTTTGAATGTCAACAGGTAAAAACTGAACATCAACACCCAGTTGGTTTGCTTCAGCCATTACCCATTCCTAGCTGGAAATGGGAGATAATTAGTCTAGATTTTATTACTGGGCTACCTAGAAATCAAAATTAGAATGATTCTATCATGGTAGTAGTTGATAAGTTAAGCAAATCAACTCACTTTATACCTGTTAAGATTACTTATAAAGCTACAAACATAGCTGATATTTTACTAAAACAGATTTTTCAATTGCATGGAGTAACAAAATTCATAATCTCAGATAGAGATCCTAAATTTACAGGAAACTTTTGGAAGTCTTTGTTTAAAGGGTTAAACACTACATTCAATTTTAGTACTTCATTCCATCCTCAAATAGATGGACAAACTAAAAGGGTAAACCAAGTACTGGAAGATCTATTAAGAATGTATGTGAAAGACCAGCTAGGTAAATGGGAGGATTATTTACATCTGGTAGAATTTACTTATAATAATAATTATCAGACATCAGCCAGATTTAGTCCTTTTGAAATTTTATATGGACACAAATGTAATACTCCTATCTCTTGGAGTAATCTAGTGGATATATTGGTATTAGGTCCAGAACTGTTAAAATTAATGGAAGAAATTGTAAAACAAGTGCAGGAAAATCTGAAAGTGGCACAAGATCAGCAAAAAAGTCAAGAAGACTTAAAAAGAACTCCAATGGAGTTTCAGGTAGGTGAACATGTGTTCATCAAGGTAAGGCCCAAAAAGAGCTCTCTGAGATTGGGGATTTGTGCAAAATTGGCACCTCGATAGCGTGGTCCATTTGAAATTTTGTCTAGGATTGGATAAGTAGCTTATCAATTAGCATTACCACCCAATTTAAGAGTACATAGTGTTTTTTACATTTTCGTATTAAATAAATATGTTCATGATGCTACTCATGTTGTTAACTGGAATGATGTATAGGTGGAACTAGAAGGAGATTTTCTGGTGGAACCGGACTGTATCCTCGGGTGGAGGGAGATCACACTTCGGAACCGCACCATTGGACAGGTGAAGGTGCAATGGAAGCACCTTAGTCCAGAGGAAGCCACCTAGGAATTGGAAAGTAATATGCAAGATGCATATCCAATTCTGTTCCAAGGGAATTCTTAGGATGAAGAATAAATAACATCGAGAACGATGTTATATTCTAAGGAGGTGTGTATGTCACATGCCCCAATTTTACAAAAATAATATTATTATATTTGATTTTATTCAAGACAATATGTTAAAATTTATGCTAAGTTGTAATTGATGACTCAACAGAGTCAAGGATGTTGAATGTAATTCTGAATATTTTAATTATAAATAAATAAAAGTGGAGACAACAGCGTGGGAGAGCTGTTAAAAGAGTGTTTACTGGTCAAGCTGGTGGGGGAGACTGTGTGAAGAACAAATAGACAAGTGGCAGCATCCTCAAACACTTCCAATGTTGCAGGTGGAAACCTCCCTACATTTGGTGTCATGATCCCCCAAGAAAGTGGGATCAGAGCAGGTGGCTCAATTAATGACAACTGACCCAAAAGACCTAGGCAATATTAATAAAAATTCCCATTGAAGAGAGCTGAGGCTACTCATTCCAGGGAAGTGTTCATTCAGGTGAATGTAATTTAGAGGATTTCACTGGGAAGGGAACTTGTGGAAAGTGTTTGAGGGGTAAACTGCAAAACTGATCTAGTGCAGCTTTTCAGCTGAAGTGCAGAGTGAATACTGAGTCATTTGACAAGTATATTGTTGCTTGCTCCACCATTTCTCAGCCAAGGAGAACAGGAACAGGCTCGGGGGTCCTGAGGAGACACTGTTTGAGTGCTCTCCATGAGTTTTTAGGGAGGAACAACCTCCCAACGTTGTTGTTTCCCAGCTTAAACAGGTTCTACAGTCTTTTATTTTATTGAGTTAAGAGTTTATATGTGAAACTGAATGATTAATGAATGATTAAATGTTTAGTAGTGAACTAATAGAGATTGTAATCCTTTAGTTATTCGAAATATTGAATCTGTAATTGATGAAAAATAATCCTACATGTGTTTTTCCACGTCTGGAATGGACTAGACCATACTCTAGCATAGGCAGTATATTTTAAAATAGATGAAGGATATGATAGAAATGTGAAATGAATAGAGTTATTATGTATCTCATAATATTGGAATCATTTATTTCTGCATGTAGTTGTTTTTAGAAAAGAATATTAATCTATCTAGTTAAGTTTAATGTTTAAACCAGACTATTGTAATAAGAATGCTAGCAAAGAAATAACCATAATACTCTACATGTAGCAGTTTTATTTTATTAGCAAGTTATTCCAGTAAATATGTTATTATTCTTATACAATACTTTACTTTGTAATTTTAGCTTTAACCTGTAATAGAGGCAGTAAAAATAACTCAGATAAAAACCACTCTATTATATTCTGTTCTATTATATTCTGCTAAGTAAAGATTTAAAAACCAGAACCTCTTAGTTTTTATTCTAATAATAATAACTATCTATGTTTACAAATATTTAAACTATAAATATGGTATTAAGTCAAATACCTTTTATCAAGGCACTTAACAAACCCTAATTATAATGTATTAAATTAAAACAACTACAAATCATGATAATAATCAACATTAAAAGTAAATGATTATTTCAACAAGGAATGGATCTCAAGTCTTACAAATAGAATGTACATGTAAAAGAGTAATTACAGGGTCGAAAACCCTTATTTTATTCCTTGTATATTTTTAAAGGAAAAATATATAAGCTTTTAGAAATAATATGACTGAATAAATTGAAATAATGTAGACTGGTTACAGCCTATATAAATGAAAGGTATGCACAGATACAAATTTAGGATATTATAATATAGAGATAATAATATTGACTTAAACAATAATTATTACAATTAAAAGAACCTACTTAAACAAACTGAAGAGATTTCTTTTAGGAAACCCTAATTCTAAAATCCTTGAGCCATTAAATAGAAGCATTATGACTGAAAATAGTCTCGAATCCTTTAACAGTAAACTAATATAAATTAATAACGTTGAGAATTAATTGATTAAGGTAAAAAAAAACCTAGCTCGTTTATCAAGCAAACAGTTATCCAATATTCATTTACTATCCAAAATAATTACAGTCGTAATCTAGGGTAAATATATAGCTTATTTTATAATTAGCATTAAAACGAAATTCATTTCATTTACACAGAGTTACAAAATCATACACAGGTGAAGCAAATCTAATTCAAAGATAGACTGTCTTAAGGATTTCCCATTTATTCCACGAGCCTGAAGGAAAAACTTAAACAAAACTTAATAGAGTACAAAATTCAGCTAAAAGCCGTGCAACCATATCGTAATATGGAGTGTTTTTATAAACAAGTATTAACAAACATATTATTACAACACTGTAAGATATTTTGTAAAGAAGAACCTTACAATTTACGGTGTTGAAGCCAAAGGCACCCTGCTAAAAGCAAGGGTGAAAACCAAAGCAACAACTATGAAACGAAGAACAACAACCCAATACTGAAAACGACATGGCCATGACTTCTTCCAACTGCAAAGGTCTGTACAAGCAGGGAGAACCATATTTCGAAACTGGAGCTTACCATGGATTGAACGTGGAGCCTTTTGATAAGTGCCATTGTCGAGAGTGGAGGCAGATTTAACCTTGCACATTAAGAACCAAATTTAATTAAAAACAAAAGAATTTATGTGCAGAATGAATATTTCAAACCACTGCTGGTTTTAACTTAGAAATTTACCTTAGCTGAACTAAAAGTGATGGATCCACGAAGAAATAGTAGCACTGTAACCATGGTTAAGCAGAGCCAAACCCTCATACTCGCTGAGGATGGAAACGACGGGGTGTGGTTCAAATTACGCTAGCAGCAACGACAAAGACAAGCCTGGGAAACGACCATAAAGGAGTCAACAACCATGAAGTTGGAGCTATAACCAGCACTCTAGGTGTGACAGTAAAATCCCAAACAAAACCTACAATGAAGGAGCTTATCAAACGGTCACATTAAGCTCAAAATTCCACACAATGACAGACCAGGATAGAAGGGCAGCAAACGAAGCTACAGGCGGGCCGTCAAACCAATTGCAAGGAGGATAGTGAACCCAGACAGAGTAAAAAGGAACCACGATGGAATTTGGGTAGCAGGACCATGCTCAAGGGAAGTATGGCATGACATATACAGACTTTAGAGCCACTGATAGCTGAAATTCACTCACGGCCGCCATAGGAGTTTGCAGAGCAGCCCGAAGGGCCAACGCAAAAGTAGGAATGAGAATAAGCCAAGGGTTAGGGTTGATGGTTTTATATACGTCCACTGCATGGCCAAAATCTTACCACATGGCCGCAGAAATATTCTTCATGTAGTGGGCTGACTCTCCATAGTTCCCTATGACCAAATCATATCCGAATTATTTTACCAAATGATATTTTAAACTACGTAAAACTTAGTATTTTCTCGGTGATCATATCTTAATACATATGCATAAACGTATAATAGTTAGCCCATCATTGGCATGAAGTGGCAACGTTATAATAACGTTGACCTAGCACATGACTTAACCATAATCCCACGATCTGAAAATCATTGTATATTGGTAAAACAATGTTATAAACTACGCTAGTAAAATCATTGGAAATTAGATTTCAATAATATAATCTATGCTAGTAAATATCACGGGGATAAGTTAAAATCTTATATTAATAGATTATCATTGGAATATGTATAATATACATATGTATTAACCCTTTGTAGAATGGTTATAACCCACCAAAGAATATAGCAACAACGTTATTTCGATAGGAGTATTTTATTAACTAAGTTGTTACCAATAATAATACAAGTTTTGTATGAAATCGTTTTCTCAAATAAATAGTCTAGTTAATTGATGTAAGAAGACTATAGGATAGTTATAGTTTCTCTTGCATTGTGGGCATGCATTTTTACAAACCACTTTCAAGTTGAGAACATTGCATAGCATCATTTGAGTAAATTCTTAAACATGTTGCAAGATGAACAATGTTAAAACTTATATGTGTTTAATCACAAATAAGTTTATGCACGTTTATAAGACTTATGGAAATTTATCAAAGCTAATGATAGTAAACTATAAAGTGGGCAAGGTGAAAAATAAGAACACTGATATGAACTCTTCTACTTAGTTCAGATCAATAAGATCTTATTTATAGAATTTGGCTATTTCTCATCACTTGGGAAAAATGGTTTTACGTTTAAAACAAAATACTGAGTTTAACATAAGATAGAAGATTGGCTCTATAAGAAAACCACCAATCTTGGGAGCTGTTTGTAAACAGAACTTAAATGTGAGAAATGTATCATGGAAATGCTAGGATATGCATATTGAAAATAAAAGTTATCAAGCAGATAAGATGAAACGTTCAAGAGCCAAATAAAGTAGTTTACTGTCGCTACATACTCTAAAGGAAGAAACACACTCATGTGAACTTCGTCTACAATAACAACTTAGGAAAACAAACTGTTTTTACCTTACGGAAGTTGTTTGGATTACAACAAATTATTGACTAAGCTTATTATTTGCAAATAGAAATATTACTAGATTATTATTGAAATTAAAGATGTTACTTGATCTTTCATACCTGTAAAACCTGTAAGAACAAGTAAGCTTTCTGTGTTAGCTTAAACGCTAAGTAAGCCCCAGAATCCAAAGACAGTTCCACCTACTTGTCATAAATAAAAACTCATTAGTAAACTGAAAGAAGAAATATTGCACAAGTTAAAACTAATCTTGTATCAAAGAGTAGAATGCTGAGTTAACAAAATCGAGATTATGTATACATTAATCTGGTATATGTTTCTTTTATTGCTAACTGTTAGCTGTTAGTAAACTTCAGTCTCAGCATTTTATGTATTTCAAAATTTTTAATTTTTTGTGAAAATTTGGGGTTTTGATAGATGTGTGTGTGTGTGAGATAGAGAGACAAAGATAGAGTGGAGGGGGCAGTCTTTAGTGGGATGGGGAGACATGTGGATGTGTGTGTATGTGTGAGAGAGAGAGAGAGGAAGGGGTGTGTTAGGATTTTAGGAGTAGGGGGGGTGGTTAGATTAATGTGGGGATTTCTAGGTATTGTAGAGGGGATGTAATAGGGGGTCGTGGCTAGAAGTAGTTGGATTGGTTGGGGAGTGATATAAGGGAGGGGGTGTTAGTGGTAAGGGGATACCTGTGCATGTGAACCATGGATGTGTGTGGGGGTGTCTAAGTATTGTAGGTTATAGGTTAGGGGTTGTTAATGTAAGGGGAGACATAGGAATGTGTGTGTGTGTGTGAGAGAGAGAGAGAGAGAAATATATAGTGGGGGGGGGGGGGGGGGGGCGAAGCGGGTGTCCTTAGTGGGATGGGGTGACCTATGAATGTGTGTGTATGTGAGAGAGAGAGGAAGGGGTGTGTTAGGAGTTTAGGAGTGGGGGGGGGTGTGGGTTAGATTAATGTGGAGGTATGTAGGTGTTGTAGAGGGGATGTAGTAGGGAGGTGGGGGTTAGAGGTAGTTGGATTGGTTGGGGAGTGATATAAGGGTTGGGGGTGTTATTCGCAAGGGGATACATGTGGATGTCTGTGGGGGTGTTTAGGTGTTGTAGGTTATAGGTTATGGGGTGTTAGTTGTAAGGGGAGACATAGGGATGTGTGTATGTGTGTGCGAGAAAGACAAAGATAGAGTGGAGGGGGGGGGCCTTAGTGACATGGGGTGACCTGTAGATGTTTGTATATGTGTGTGTGTGAGAGAGAGAGAGAGGAAGGGGTGTGTTAGGAGTTTAGGAGTGGGGGGTGGGGGGTTAGGAGCATATGTGACAATAATGAGTATGGTTTTTTATTAATAACAATGCGCACGCATTTTTATTGTATAAAACATGCACGTGAATTTATCGACATAAATGGACACGCGATTTGCCACTATATTGTTTGGTTTGTGATTATACCATTTAAAGGTTTGGGGGAGGGGGGTTGGAAGGCATTAAAGGTAGACATGGAGAGGGATTGTTAAGGAGTTAGAGGTAGAGACCAATCAAGGTGTTAAGAGATTGTGGGTAAGTGGAGAAAGGGGGAAAGAGAGTGAGACAATGTGTTAGTAGGTGGGAAGATAGAGAGGAGGAAGGGGGTGTTAGAGGTCAGGAGAGGGGGAGGGGGGATGTGTGTGTGTGTGAGAGAGAGAGAGACAGACAGAGGGGATACATGTGGATGT